>CAXAMN010025184.1:332891-364054 GCA_963970005.1 Durusdinium trenchii
AGTAGGTAGTAGGTAGTAGGTAGTAGGTAGTAGGTAGTAGGTAGTAGTAGTAGTAGTAGTAGTAGTAGTAGTATTAGTAGTAGTAGTAGTAATAGTAGTAATAGTAGTAGTAGGAGCAGCAGCAGCAGCAGCAGCAGTAGTAGTAGTACTAGATGATGACGATGATGACAATGATTAAATCCAATCTGGAGCAAAAGCCTTGAGATGGAAAATGCATCAAGCGCTTTGTGCAAGTGTTTGTACCTTCCACGTAATCTCATGCTGGGCGGCCACCCGCAAACCATAGTGGCGCCGATCGCGGTTTTCGGTCAGAAAGAGCCTCGTCTGGTAGCGATCGTGGCGGGGAGCGAAGGCAAAGCTGACTGGAATCACTGCACCGGACTGGACCCATTCTTCACTTTGTCCCGCTGTATCTCTCTTCCATCCTGGAGGGTTCCTGGATGTTCCTGGTCTTTCGACGCTGGATCACTGGGCGATTCAAACTGCACAATTTGGGCCCTGCTTCATCCACGGGAAGTGCAGGCAAGCCAAGCAACTTCTCTCCGTTATGGCCTGTTAAATCATCAACAGGAAGCCAACGATAAACTGACTAAAGAAACACACAAGTTGTTGGTTGATTTGGTTGATGTTGGTTGTCAGTTATGATGGCAAGGTGCCTCAAAGGGTGCGCAGTGTACTGAAAAAAAAAACGATGACGTTGAAAAAACTGTCCAAGTCCCATCTGCTGGTCTGTGGTCATGTTGAAGTGAATTGAAGCTGTTGGACATGCCCCATCGGTCAATGCCGAGGAGCTGTTGAAGTTCCTTCACTTTCTGTTGGATGTCCGCCTTGAAGCAACCCATCGTTGAAGCACGGAACCAAACGGGTTTCGTGACCGGCCACTCGCCAGATGGCGTAAACGAACACACAATGCTTAGCTCTCCCTCGCATTGTAAGCACTTGGTCACTTGGTCGAGGAAAAACATGTACATGCCCGACCCCTCCCAGGGCTGCTATGGTTTCGGCGGACCAAAGGTTGGTTGAAATACAGCGTATCCAGTTCAGACTTCCAGTCAGGCACGTCAAACAGGTGTACCCTGCAGCAGCAAACAATGCAAGGTGAAGTACAAACGGATCTTGGCTCTTGGCATGCAAATCGTTGGACACGCTTAGCTATTAACCGTGATCAATCTCCCTTGTTGGTTGAGAACATTAAATCCTGAGGGTGTGTGGCTTTAAGACTTCGAGCGGTGATTCTGTCGATCACCTAAACATATATAATCATCCTGGAGTAGATAGAATCTACTTTCGTAGGGGGTGTTTTTCTGTTTGAAAAAACTCAGGGTTTTTGACATCCCTTTCATTGTATGAAGACTGACCCTATAGATAGAATGTAGTGATAAGATTCTTATCAACTCCTCCCATTCCAGTATTTGCTCCTTTGTTATTTTCATGTTCTGTTCCTATGTGTATTATCTAAGCTTTCCTTGACTTTTCTTAAGAACGAACAGAAAATAGAACGAACAGAGAAGGAAAAGGACAACAAAGGAAAAGGAAGAGAAGCCCATACAACCATATTCTATCTATATACTGTATGGGGTTTGGAAGGGCCGGTTTTGAGGAGTGAATTGTTTTTTGAAAAATTTGTCCATTCTATGTACTCCAGGATGATTGTACATTATATATATATATATTGTCATTTCCAAAGCTACTTAGATCAAGCCTTGGCAAACCTCCTCAGCCGGCTGTGAGTGAATGTCATGATTGTGTATGAAAACAATAAATGTATATAACTTTTGTCTGGTCTGCCATGATTCGTGAAGCGTTGATGTCAAAACTTATGCTTCAATCTCATTCAAAACTCATGCATTATATAAAAAGGTGGAACTTGTTTGGGTCTGCATTGATCGACACTGGTTCCCAAACCACACAAAAACCAGGAAAATGCATGAATGGTTACTGCATGTTTTTGCAGAAGCGTGCCCCAAGGCATTAACACAAGGGTCCATTAGTGCACTAGCTACCAGGTGAAGGAGGTGGAAAGTCTCAGCTCCCTTCCTATCACAACTCGACTCTTTGGATTGCTTGACTCCTATTTAAAGGGCGGCCACTCTCCGTGCCAAGGTTTCTATCGATATCTTGGACCGTGACCCTCTACCGTAGCGGCGTCTGGTGGTAAAGGCCCTTTGCTCCGTAGAGCCGTACTGTTGGTGAAGAGATCGTGCACCAACTTGAACCCACAAGAACACGCGGGACCCATCGTCCCAAGTAGTTAGTGAATGTTGTCCATTGTAGGAGGTCATGATCGATAGTAATTATGCTGATGCTTTGCTGTTTGCACCAGTCACCAAATATATCTGATGTCAGAGATGAAATCATCTGAATATCATATCACTATATATATGGAATTCAACTGTTGACAATGTCTCCGTCATCTCTCCTGCATCTACCATACCATACAGCTAGCAGCCCCACGCAGCTAGGCTACGCCGCTACGCTCCAAGCAACTCACGCGCACGTGACCCACCTGGTTATAAAGGGCCAGCAGTTCGTCCAACAGCCTCACAGCTGAACCAACCAGCTGCTTGCTGTTTCGCTTCTTGGAACCCCACCGCATCGACGACCATTTCGATGGTAGTAGATGGTGGTCAAAACTGTGTCGCCACGGAAATTAAGAAGACTCCTGCACGGAGCGACCGGGGCATCTCTCCCTGTCCAAGGCGCCAAAGCATCGCTCTGGCTCTCCCGAAAAGCCAGGTGCAGTTCTTTAAGTATTTGACCAGTCTGCAGAAGCCCTGGTGACCCCGAGAATCAACCAGTAGGACAAAACTTGGATGACTTTTTGCAGTAAGAAATCCTGCAGCTCCTTGGACGTGCTGATGTGCCCCAAAACACCAGTAATGAAATTCCATGATTTCACTGGAAGTGAAGACCAACTCTTCCATCTAAACTTCTAAATGTCGGCCTGACCATACTTCACCAAGCAGCTCCAAAGCTTCACTCTCTTGCATGCTCACCTTCTGCCGCCTCGCTCGATCCATGGGTCAAACATGCAAACATAAGTTAAACCAGAAATCTCTGCTGGAGGATTCTTGCAAAACTGGCACAGGTGCGACCAAAACGATGGATATTATTTTAGAATCAAAGAAAAACAATCTTTAGGCAAGAGAGTTGAAAGGTCACGTGTGAACAAGGTCGTGTCCCACTGATTGCTAACCCCAAAGAAGGGGGGGGACATTCGATATCGCGTTTCCAAGCAGCTAGTGTTTGACCTCTCACAACCCCGAATACGAAGTGACAGATCCTTCGCAGTGCCATGGGGTAAGCCAGCTCCTCAGCGCTCCAGACCTTTTGGGGGGCATGTGATGGTCTTCACCGGCGGACGGTCTAGCGCCCAGCGCCCAGCGGCTGAACGTGGATCACCTCCGGCAATTCCTGCGGTTGGCGTTCGGTCGGTGGCAATTCGTGGCCGGGGTTCGACAGGATGTCGGGAGCTAAGAGTGAGATGTGGGAGTCCAGTTGGCAATCTTCCTCTTCCACTACTATCAGGCATTCCCTACTGATTCCCATTCATTTTGAGGCAAAGTGAACTTACGCAAAGTGCAAATTGCTTCGAACCCGCCGAAAACAAAAAACGCATGCAAGCGTTCTGGCTAAACATGGCTAAACCATCAAACGGAGCAAACACCGTTCGCCAGCCCAGACCGAGGGAGCTTTCGTACGCGGCGGAGCTCCGTGGAAAACGTGCGGACTCGTGGCCACCGACTGTTGCACAGACTGCCACGTCGAATCCGAGAACAATGGTAGTTATAAGTTATATATGTTATATTTTGATTTTTTTGGAATCCACGTTTCTTCCAACAGCTCAGCTCCATAGACTTCTAGCTAATAACATTCTACCACTCATTCTACCCCCCCTCCCACTATATTAGTGTTTTTTGTCCTAATTCTTTTGTCACCTATTATCATATGTATTTATTGCTTAAAATCTATGTGCGTTTGACATCGTTTGACTATGTTTTGTGTGTTCTTATTAATCTACTGTTTTACTATGCGTTATGCTTTGAGAATATGTCATAAATCTGTGTTTCAGAAATCTGCTGCTGAATCAGCCAAGACTTTACAGTGATGTCACAGTCATGTCTTTGATGCAACGACTCCAACCATCATCCAATCATCGAATGTGAATCACAACGACTTCCACTGCCTTCACGGCCGATCTCCCGACCGATCTCGGCCTCCACGGACTCCAAGCCACCCACTTCAAAGTTCCCCACCGGCGCCTCCGCGGAGCTCGCGCTCGGCTCCGCTCGGCCCGCTTCGGTCGGTCGTGCATCGAACGGACCGACCGGCGGATGCTCTTCTTCTAGATATGTCTAGACAGGGTTCTCTCAGGATCATTAGATTTCATTAGTATAGTTTGGACCAACAGCAACACCGTATGCATATACACTTGCTCATTTGCTTAGCATGAGTTCCTGCACCGATGAACCGAAACCCAGTCGAGATAGACATCATCTACATTCTACTGTCTTCAAGAGAACAGCAAAAGTGGAGTCCTATCATGTTGGTAGGGGTTCAAGACCTCTTGCCAAGCGAACGATTTTGGGGGTGGTGTTCAGGAACCTGTTTCAGGACTGAGGAGGAATGGAATATGATATATTTGGACAAGTAACATGGCCATCAAACATCACCAATACATCCTTCACCTGTATCTACATGATGCCCCCTAGGAATCATCGAGTCCTGTAGAGAATATCAGCCCATCACCAGGGTGTCCCTTTCAGTTGGATGGTTTTTACCATTTCGCCAGCTATGGCGGACCCGGCGTCGTGGACCGACTTCAACCGGTGGCGAGCCCTCACCCACCCAGCCCAGCTGGGGCTGGGCCGCTGGGGAGAGGGTCCTGGTCCCAGTCGCCCGTCGGCCCTTACAGGATCTTCAGGGCGGGTGGAAAACAAACAGAGCCCTTCAGTACAATGTACAACTGAAATGGTATAGAATACTATTTTATATAGGTAAATACTAATACTTATTATTACAGGTCCTCAATAGGTCAACATATAATATAATATATGTCAATATCTGAAACCAATGGATCTGCCGGTCCTCTCCTCTTCGTCCTCTCTCAGCCCCGCCTCGCCGGCGAAGAGCCGGACCTTGGCGGCGTTCCGGTGCTCCGCCACGAAGAGCCCGGAGCGTGGTGCGCCGGACCTCGGTGGAGACCGGTGGAGACGGTGCGCCCGGCAAACCGGAGGAGGAAAGCGGTGAAGAAAGCATTTCAGAGTGGTTCTCAGAGTGGTTTCAGAGTAGCACAAGGCTTTATATATGGACCCCCCATCCAGAAAGACATCTTGGGGTGCGTGTGCCATCCAGTCTGAAACCACGATGAATCTGTGATAATATGCTTTAAAATGATCTTAATGCACTATAAAGTCGAATTTTCTTTCCATGACGCCTCTACATTCAAGGATCAATGGAATCTATGGTATGAATGTCTCCTCATCCTCATCCTCAACCTCCTTCTACTCCCACCAACTAAAACCAGCAAAAACCGCGAACCTTCGAACCGACATTGGAGGTCGAACCGACACATCGCTCGCATTCGTCGTCCTCTCCCAGTCTCCGAGGCGCAATTGGGCCAACTTCGCTAGAATGTCCTGACCGCCGCGAGCCGCGGGTCGCCGCGCCACGGCGAAACCAACCACCGAGCTGCGAAGCGGCGTGAAACCCGAGGCGTCCGACCTTCACTCTGAGCTGCTCAGAGTGATAGGGAGACCCCTCCCACCACCAGTTTCTTGGAGTTGAAATGGTTTTGGTGTCCTATGTCAAAAGTCAAGACGGATAGCTGGAGATGTCCTGTGCCTCAGCGCCGAGAAGAAAAACACGCCATTCACAGCTCAGAATCTCGTGCGAGCCCCTTCCACCCGCCAAATCACCTCAAAACACCTTTGCCTCCCAGATGGTCGGGTTTTTCACGTTGAAATGGTCGTCCTGCACGGTGGCATCCTCCGCCAGGTCAACTTGGCGCTTCCTCTGGCGGCCCCGCTTGAGCACCTGACGGCAGGCACGGTGTGCCAAGACTCGACCAAATCTCAGTAGACCATCTGTTTGCTGAAACTGGAGAACAGGTCAGAACAGTTTCAACTGGTGAAAGCAACAACGGTTACGGTATGGCTTCTTGGAAAGACCAATTTGCCGAAGCCGAAGCCATCATCTGCCTCAAAGAATCGCGGCGGGAGATCTCCGGTCCACAACGAAAGTTTGGAGATCCTTCACCAGTGATGCACGATGGACAGTCACAGTTCCTGAACAAGCCTTTTGGGAGACTGGATGTGGGATTCTCTTCTCAAAGCCATGTGGATGATGTTGAATGCGAACCCTGTGACTTCGATGGTTTCTCTAACCAATGGGTTGAGTGGCAACAAGAATCTGGGCATTTTGCTCACATCTCTCTTCGAATGGACAAGGAGGTCTCAGAATCCATTTGTTTCGAGGTTTTTCAGAGTCGATCAAGTTCCTCCAGTGCAAAGACGAACCTCCATCCATTCCTCCGCTCTCGGCCTAATCCCCAAAAAGGCGGATGCTCTCCCCGACGACGTCACCGGACCGAAACTGACCGCTCGGGTCACCGGCGTCGCGCGGTCGTGCGACGCGCCCACCTGCATCTCCAAGCTCTTGCTCGGCATGGCACCAAACGAGGCCGTGCGTGCAATCGGAGACACAGAACCACTGAGGAGGGCCCGTAGGAATCACCATTTGGTTGCCGTTACTGTGAACAACAGTCCGCAGAGCAAGATGTGTTTGAAGACTGAGTTGTCAAAGAAGGATGTCTGTAGGAAGCTGGGCAGGATGTCTGCGCTATTGCAAGCACCTATTGTTTTTTTACTGATCGTATGATGTCTGAATTGGCAAACAAAGCAAAACGCCTGCAGTCTCTACATAGAATCTAAGCCGATATCATTCGATCCACGCAGGTTTTGCACTCATGTGCGTGTACAAAAACTCAAACCCGCCCGGTGCTGATAGGTTGAAGTCTCTTGATTCATGTAAGCAAACAGCTTCTCTTCCGCAGCGTGCTACAGTGCCGGTCACTACCTAACCGCCTTCTACAATCAAAGACTCCTTACAAGGTCTCCGTCCTAGAAACACCGAATGGTGATTTGTTCATCGTTTCAAACACCGAGCTACACCCAATAGCCTAGGTCATCTGAATCAACCTCTGGCCCGACCAAAAAGCGATGAGCGGTTCCCCCGTTGCTCGGCCTCAGCGCCTTCTATTCCTCGACGCCTTTTGGTCCTGGTGGAGGACGGTCTGGTCAGGTCGGGGGGAATCACCACAGGGATCACCACAGCTGAAAAAGCCGTGGGTTCATTGGATGAAGTCATTGAGGTGCCATACTTCGGATGATAGCAAAATCAATGTCAATCAGAATGTCTGAAGGCTGGGCCAATTAGTTGGGCTCTAAGCCCAATTGCGCTGAGAAACCACTTCAGGGACTTCACGACGGTCGCGCACTTCTAGCGCTGTGTCCATGTAACTGTAGCGTCTGCAGCGTTGTTGATTCCGCATGTCTTGGCCATCGTCACCGGGCAAGGGTGGCTTCAGGTTGCTTCTTCAGGTTGCTCTCGCCGGCGGCTTTGTCTCGGGCTGAGGCAGATCATCTGGATCCAGGGTGCTTGTCTCTTGCGCCTCCTTCCATCATGTGGTCTGGGAATGTCCTCACCTTCCTGTCAAGCTTCATGCTAGGAATGCGGTGGATGAGCGGTTTGGCTGCTGTGAAAAGAGCTTGGCTTGGATTGCCCAGGTTCGGGAGACGGAGTGAGTGGCTCTCGAGCCACTGACGGAGGTCTTGATCAGCGGAAGTGGCTAGGGACGTCGGCCGCTTTGCGGCCGTCTATGGTGCGCTGTGAATTTGTTCGCAGACTTCAAACGGCAACTGGACATTCTGGAGAAAAGAAAAATATGGCATACCCTCCCAAAACATTGGCAAATGACGATCCATCTCGACCACCCCTTTTGGGGGGGGTGTGCCACCTATCTCTTTTGACCAATGCTTCCAAAGGCCTGAAGGCAGTGTCCGACCTTCTCATGAAATGTAGGTCTTTTCAGCGTCTATGCCACTTTTGAGTCGAACTGAGGGCGCCCTCTACTGCGAAAAATGGCAACCCCTAATACGAAATTGGGTTCTTTACTTGGTTAAGAGGTCCCCTGATCAGAACTTGGTGAGGACCTCTATCGCACCTTTTCTCCAATCAATCCAGCTGCAGCACCTGCCACAGCCACCTGCGCAGGAGCTGAATCTCCTGACGGTATGAGCAGAATGCAAAACGAGAGTGGGATGTAGTCTGGTTTGCAAAGGTCTCCTATTAAGTAGCACGGTATATAGACCAGTCACCCGGTTGAGTGCAACCTCCTGGGCTGTTCCAGGTCTTTGCACCTGCCACTTATTCCAACTAGATCCAACTCATCAACCGATCCAGCATGCACACCTTGGTCTTCTTGCTACGCGACATTCAGGCACACTCCGTCCAGTTTTTTTCACTCACTCCTCTCTCCGACATGTTCTTCTCTCCTAGACCCTCTCCACCATTCCTCACTCGGAATATCACATACTTTCCGTCTCAGGATTGTCTTTCACATCTACCCTGCAGGCCTTGCAGGGTGTAGGTTCAACACATCATTCCTCACTCTGCCCAAATCCATGTCCTTACGACTCATCTCATGTCTCAGCCCAGGGATCTCCACAAACTCTGTGGCCACGCCCAGCGACTTCAGGCGCTCCGCAGTCTGTCGGCCCCACTGCGGGCGGATGAAGCGGTCCGCCTGGCACAGTGAGGCGGTGCAAACGTCGCGTGCCGCGCGCCAACGCAGAATTTGCCCCTAAACTTGAAAATTTGGAAACCTCAACGGTCACAAGGCCAGGAATCCTTGACAATAAGCCAAGCTTTGAAATTAGATTGGTTTTTTGTGAAAAGGTTTCTTGGCAGAAGTTGTTGCAGAAAAATACTGGTAAAGCCCGTTGGCAAACCTTAAGATAAAGATCCCTTATCCTTACCGAATCGTTTAATTAACAATAAAAACCTCAAACCCTAAAGAAATGCCTTTGAAACCCGTGTTTTCACTTTATGGGCCTTTGCGTGTTGAACTATAATAAGGTGGGTGGAGGGTTTAAGGTGGACGGTTTCGAAGCCTGTGGTTTCAAACTAAGAAGTTGATGATAGAAAACAAACACAAACTGTTTGGCTAAGACGCCACACCTTGACTCAAGAATGACATTAGGTATTCAATTTTACGATATAAATAAATGTATGTATGTATATTGAAATTTGCAACAAGTCATATCAACAGTTTAAATGCTTACATTGTTGAAAAACACCAACAAACCGTTTTCTATGTTCTGTCTCTTTAACTTTGAGCTAGACTCATTGATGCTAAAAGTGTCATCACATATAAAACATCTTTTCTATTCTAAATGTGTGTCAACTAAAACAAAGAATCCACTGGGATTATTTTGTGTTTTGTAACTCCGACCACACTAATATAAAGACAAATGATGACAAATGTATTTGTGTTTCTGTGTTTCCGGAAACTGTGCTTCATTGTTGAAGAAAATATATATATGACAACTTTTTTGTGTTGACTGGTAGGATGACTTTAACAATCCATATCTATATACATATAAGAGAACTGCCAACTTACTGCTGAAAAACGGTATTTGTATAGTACATATACACTGGAACGAACAATATTTGTACATATTTGTATTAAACAATGAGAGTTGGCTTCCAAAGTTCAAGAATAGTTGATTCAAAAGTATAGTAGCCTAACAAGAGTGTATGTCCGCACATAGTATTGTAGTATGTTTAAATCTGAAAACAAAGCATATTTAAGCACCCACTTAGTTTGTAATGACGCCCTTTTTGTTCTAAAAGTTCTATCGTCAAACAAACATCAGGGCGCGCATCATTGTGGTGGAAAATGGAGGGATTGTTGGATAGAACTTTGTTAGGAATGAGCGCTCCACTCCTCAATAAAAAGCAATCTTCGGACACAGAATGTGTTGATTTGTTTCAAAGCTGTGCCGGGATTCTGCAGCTCACCTAGGAGAGGAGATACGTACAGAAACGAGGTCATGTGAGCTGTGCGGGCCAAGTGAAAACTGACAGTAGCAAAACACCGCTTCATGTTTTCCATATCACACCTCAATGATCATACCTTGATTTCTGTGTGGGGTCTTGCTCGTTTCCCAGCAAGAGGCTAGCGCGTGCTGCTGAACCTCCTAAACCTCCCTGGTAGTGCGCATCTCACTCTGCATCCTTCAACCTCTTGCGCTCATGCGGCGTCAGCATGGCGCTCTTCGGTCATTTGGACCGTGGACTGTGAGGCAAACAATTCCGTGTACATCTACAGTACCAGGATTTGCCTTCAATAGCCAAGCTCTTGAAAATGGACAAAGCAAACTCTCATAAATCCCATCAAACAAAATAGAGCCTTATTCGCCTTATTTACGTCACAGCTTCTGTTGTATACTCCAAAGCAGAATCCCAACAAATACGCTAGCATAGACTCCCATAGCAAATGATACTTGCGGGCAGCACCCTGGTGCTTTGTCCCTGAATTCAGCGTAGACGCAGCACCCTACAGCAGCACCCTGCAAAAGCATCAGCGCCCAAAGCTCCAGAGCGCACACTGGCCATAGACATCTGGCAGCGGCTCCTTGCAACGGTACCAGCGCCAAATCCCCAAAGCGCGCACGGGCGCGTCTTCCTATACTTGAAGGAAGAATAGCTGTCACTCTCTGGTGGAAAAGAACTTAGCGCACCACAAGCCCCATGCTGGGGCCTAGCTGGTGTTTTGGGGGATTCTCTTGCGCGCCGCTTCATAACCCGCTTTTGAAATATACCGTGACAAGAGTACCATTTTGTATAAATTCCCCACGAAGTCCCTTAAAGCTTCACGATTTTTCTCCTCCAACACCATGCGGGAGGACCATACATTTTACCCGCGGCATGCCATTGACGTAGCATAGGCGTGCGTGGGAGGAGGTTTGCGTGCAGATGACATTGGTGCAACTGCATCAGAAGACATTGTTTATAAACATGTGTTGTGTTTATAAACTGTGTTTATACACTACTTATCAAGCCAAAATAAACAAAAAACAATGATTTGGAAACTACCCCAACATATGTGAGGCTCAAACCAAACAAATAACAATGGTGTCCAAACTAGTCCAAACATATGTGAGGCTCAAACAAAAAACATATGGTTTCCAAACTAGTCCAAACCTTTGTAGGATGAACATAGTGTCCAAATCATTTTGTTGTTTTTGGTTTTCTGCCTTTAGGATTGAGCATAGTTTCCAAAGCATCGTAGTTTTCGGTTTTTTGCCTTTAGGATTGAGCATAATTTCCAAATCATCGGTTTCTTAGGTTTTCTGGCTTTTGGATTGAGCACAATTTCCAGATCTGTTTGTTTTTGTTGGCTTTCTGATGTTTTATGGCTTTTGAATTGGGCATAGTTTCCAGATCATTGCTACTTTTTCGTGTTGATGGTATCCCCGGGGGGGGCCCTATAATCAGCGAGCACCCATATATAAATATAGATCCCTTTTCGGAAAGGTGTTCTCCTCAAATTGACCACTCTTGAGAGATCAGAAAACACGTTGACTCCTCCAACAGAGATGAATTTGTCAGCTACAGAAGGAGGGGATGCCTTTGAGAAGATCTTGCACAGTGGCTCAGATTAAAAGAACATAAAAGAACCATGCAATGCCTCTTCAAGACCATCCGCGATAGCATCTGATTTCGGTCTTCGCTACTGGATGCGGTCGTTGGACTCCGAGCGCGGAAGACCCGCCTCTCCGTGCATCATTAGAATTGGCACTTTGGTCCTCAGCGGAGACCAGTTCCGGTGTCCCTTCCGAAAGGGTGGACACCAACTGATTTGGTCTGGCAACTTGGATTTGCTTGAAGGGGAGATGAAACCATGCTGTGGTGGGCGGCTCGATCAAAAGCGGATGCGGAACTGTTGTGTTTTCACACAAGAGGGACGCAGAAAGGTATATAGCTCATCATGTTTCGAAGACTCCATGGCCACATCTTTCGCCAGACGCAACATCTTTCTTTTGATTGATCTTAAGTTGTGACACAAAGGCCTTTCTCTATCTTCTGAATGAAGGTTCTTTCTCATATGTCTTTAATGTTTCACCTTTACACTCTAGTTGCGCGGTTCGCTCAGGCTTGTGTAACTGTTCGTGACTGTAAACTTAAACTTTGTAAACTGCAGCTCACTGCATCATCAGACTGGAGGTTGACATATGGACAAAATGGCCCCGCACCAGCTACCCAACTCTTCATCGTAACAGCAACAAGGCCATATAAATGGTCTAAGTATGAATGATCTCACACCTTCTGATGGGCTTTAAACAGCGGAAGATTTTGAGAAGCACAAGATTTCCCCCCCACCCCCAAAAAACTACAAAATATGCGTTCTATCCACCTTATTTGTTTCAGATGCACGTCCAAAAGTGGCCTTGAGAACGCTCTGAACTTTATGAGCCAAGACACAACTCTGGCGTTTGCAAACGCTCGTAGACGGCTGCATCATCACACATAAAGGACGAGAGCCTTGGACGTCGAGGAGCACCTTCAGAAGACAAACTATGACATTATGACCCCTAATAGCATCCATAAATGGAATAGTTTACTGAAAACAACTAGAAGAACCTGAACATGGGCCCTGGAATATAATTCTTCTTTTCGGAGGTTTTATTTGACTCTTCACGGCTTTTCAGGGTGAATCCATCTTGTCCCCCCCACACCTCCATGTCTGCCGCGCGGCACAAAGGCTCCAGCGATCGCCTCGGGGTGCCGCAGCGCCAGTTGCAGCGCAATGCCGCCGCCCATGGAGAATCCTCGAGTCTCTCGAGCATGTCGAGAGCTGCGACAAGAAAACATCGTCGCTTTTTTAGAAGAATCAAACTACGGTGACCGGGATGGTGAAAACATGTGAAAAGAATGTTCTAGATCTCCACAGGAGGGGATGCCACAGGGTCTTGCACGTGACCCTTGCAATCCATGCCAATACGAGCAAGGGCGCCTGTTGTTCAAAGGGCATGTCAGGCAACTGGAACCCTTTCGGCGGGGTTGACAAGCCAGTCCAAATCTCCCTGATCGGATGCCAAAACGATCTCCGTACAGCCGTACAGTATCCCACCAGGTTCACAAGACTTCAATTCCATCGATCATAGGAACATGGACCTGTAGAGAAGAGATTTCACAGGATAAAGGTCTTTTGTGGTTCTTATTAAAACCAGTTCCGTGTGCAAATATGCTGTTCTTCCGAAGACTGAGGTCGACCGCTCCTCCAATCACGATGCGCTTGGGCGGAACACCTGCTGCTTCTACCTGGCATTGCATCGCTCAGCTTCGAGGTGGCCAAAGAAGCCAGTTAGCCAGTTGCCCATGACGACCCTCGAAACAGGATGAGGACAGGGGATGCCAAGGCCTGCCAACGTGAACCCAACTCGAGCGACTGAATTAGCAATCTCGCGATCTCGTTTACATATAGGTACAAGCTTGGGCTTGAACCTCCTGAAAGTTGGCCGATATGCAAGACAAACCTGGCCATTGGATTCCACCCCGGCCGAGCCTCCTGAATCAGCTGCATCAACCGCTGCACCGAGCGCTCCACAGAGTCAGTCTTCTCGGGCGCACTGGGTGGGAGCCCGGAGCGGTCCTGAGTGTTGATGGCAAACATCTGCTGCACCATCTGGTTTTCCTGACTCTAGGAAGCTTTCTGGGAAAACAGAGGTGTTCTGCTCAGTGTGGAGGAAAGAACCTCCTTTGGAAGAGTATGTCCAGCGCTGTTTGGTCGTTAATTGGCCAAAAAGGTTCCCATCCCCAAGCCAACTGTGTTCATCGACATGTCCTTGACCAATCAAATACTGCAACTACTCTTGAATTTAGAATGCTACGATTGATACGCCAGAACAGGTGAGCAGTCTGTGGGGAATCCAAAATCCATATCTCAATACATGGTGCAGGACTTTGTCCGTCAGTCAGTGGTGATGGTTCCGAACTTATATATATATATATATCGTATGAAGGTGCCCAAAGGCTTCCAGCTTGGGATGTGGCCAGAAGTCTTGTACACATTCCCAACATGGGGGCTGAGAGCGCAAGCACTTGTAGAGACTACACAATATCATTATCGGTGTCAAAAACGGTAGACCTGTAGTCTGCTACTGCCAGGGGGTCGCCTTGTTCAAGTGAAAAGACAGACCTCACAAACTGCCGCGAAGTGTCATACCAAATGGGCATGACCATGCCCCCAGCAAGTGTATACCTAAGGCCCGCCCAGCATACCCCCAAAAAGCACGCAGTACTTGAGAGTTTCAACCGACGTCCTTACATCTTCTTTGGTTAAGCTTTGCAAGGGGAAAAATCCTATAGGACGTCAATACAGTGTACTATTTTTGATTCTCTATCATAGTCCCTTCAGACTGTGCAGGTGGTGGCCTGCCGGTATTGTAGATCCCCTACGAAGGATCGTCATCCACTTCATCACCATTGTGTTTGATTCCAGCCTCTCTGAAGTCTTCTTGTATAAACAAAGTCCGGCCTTGGGGCCTAGGGTCACCAGTCGCTGTCCTGAGCTGACCCACTGTTCTTGTACAGTATGTCTTGTGGGGGGAACCTCTTACCATGAACGTCACGGCACCAGGAACGTCCAGTTTCGAACTCGTCACTGTTTCGGGTCATTTCGGAACATCGAAGATCGCTCACATCTCACCACGAAGAAGTGGGTTCATCACAGGATTCAACATCCACCAGCGCTCGATCGAGCGCCCGATTGAACCCGAACTTTTTCGAGTGCCGATGGCTTTTGTTTGATCCAAAACCACACGGTTCTCCCCCTCATTCCTGGGTTTGGCCTGCCCTCTCCTCAGTTTCAGATTGAACGGTGGCCACCCCTCAGTGGATGATGATTGTTAACAAAGATCTCTTGCTGATAGCTTCAGTGGAAGGACAACCAACTGAACACGGATCAACCCGACCTATATCAACCTGCAAACTGTAGCTGGCCTCCCTTCCACATCCGCTTCCGACAAATATGCTGTCATGGCACGGCTGGGCTTCACTGTCAGGCCAAAAGGTCTGCACCTCTTGGCTTTGCAACTCTTCCAGCAACTCAGGGTCAACCGCGTCCAGGTAACGCTTGAACCTCAAGCAGAGCAGTTTCTCTGCTTGGTATGCCCAGAGGCGAAGAGGATTCATGTCATGTCCACGTCGGCACCACCTCTAAAAAGTTCTAGTAGCTAAAGTGGGAAGTGCACGTGACAATTTTAATTTGAAGGTCATCACAGCTGGTTTTTCAACTTGTGATGTGGGTCTTGGGAGCTTGGGAGTCATCCCATCAGCCCAGCAGCCCGGTGCCAGAGTCCCCACTGCCATGAAGGAAGACGATCGCTGCAGAACCGGCGCCGGCCGGAACCCGCGCGGGTGAGGAAGGCGCGGCCGACGCTAACTGAGCGTGGCGAGCAATGGGTTGGATTGCGTGGGACCCAGCCTGATGTCCAGGCTCCCCTGTGGGCAGGCAACCCGGACACCTTAGTAAACCCTAAACTGAAACAGGATTCAGACCCTTGAAACAGGATTCAGGATTCACAAAAGGGTAATTTTAATATAAGATAGTCCACGTATACAAGTCTTTGAGCTGTCAAAATGCTGGCCGGTCTATTTTCAACTTCGAGGTTGCATCGAAAATTGTATGAATGAGCTGAAACTTACTATTAAAAACAAAATATATATGTACGCGTTGACCAAAGTCGAAAGAAGGCTTCTGTTGGTCCATGGGGACTTGTCTTTGGCTCCATGTAAGGAATTGGGTGACATGATTTCTTTGAGATCCTCACACGACCTCGAAAAGCACGTTCCTTAGAGTCCTAGGGACCAAAGCGATGCGTGACCTTGGCGGCTGTTGTGTTGTGTGTTCACTGAACAAATGGATGCTCAACAGCGGTCCGCACCCGACATGTTGGAGCAGTTTCTAGCATCAAACGAAGGCTGATTATATATCTGATTATACTATAATCAAACCGCGAAGAGAGGGACTGCCAAAAAGCTTGCATTACATCCAGTCCAATCCAACGACGCTCCTGGGAAACCGTCCTTTTCAAAAGACGGTATATGACATTATTGATATATTGATATCTATGATATCTGATTAGATCAAGTCCAAAAGTTGAAGAGCATTCCGGGTCTTTTTGTCTATCAGAGATTTTCAGAGAGAACTGCACCTCGGAAGTCAAGACTTCAATCCCAAAAGTCACCAACATGTCACAGCCACCTGCTGAAGGCAACGATATCCGTTTCCAACCCCACTGGATGGCGTGGATTGCGACCGCATCGACTCAGAGGGCCCTCGGCTCTCGGCTACGAAAGTGCTTGCTCTGCTGTTTGACGACCACAAAAGTGGGGCGCATAAAGTGTTTCTGGTTCTACTTCAGAATGGCTCCAAAATTAGGGTGTGCCCCAGTGACCCATTGTGACTCATTGACAAGTTCAAAACAGAATAGGCCAGACCTCTGATGCTCCTGTGGGTTTTCACATTGGTGCAGACACGGCGACGGCCCAGCTCCCACTGACAAGACACGGCGGCCTTTGGTACAACCCCCAGAAGCGCCAGCCAGGCCATTCGTCGGCGCCGTGCCGGGCACGACGCGACCTCCCGGGCCGGACGTGTCGCACAGCCCTCGCGATGTTTTCGTTGTTCACACCTGAAACACACGAAAACACACCGGACTGCACTCCCTGACACTGAAGTCCCACACAAGTAGTCAGAAGATGGAAGTTGCAAAATTGACTGGATGGCCAGTGGTCCTGGAAGTTCTCTCCTCAGTGGGCTAATGTACCATGCCCCTCCTGCCTGCAAAGGCTGGGGACGTGCGGTCAATGCCTTGGGAAACGGTGCAGCTGGTGGAACGCTCATACACTCCGGCTCACTGTCACATTTGGGGTCGTTCACTCCCCCTTCTGGAGTCTACTTTGCTGTAAACTCACAGGGCAAGCACCAAAAATGGCTCAAACACTCTGGAGTCCCCTGCTGCTTTTAGTTGGGTTCCTAGCCTTCCCCCCGCCCCATTTCCATGCAAAAAGAGACTCTAAGAGACTCTTCAGTGGCTCTTCTGACGGACACATCTCCCATCCATCCGAGTAGCCAAACCTTATTCATCCCATGACTCGACCGGTGCGTCGTTTCACGGTCCCACTGGTCCACCGAGCGGCACTCGGTCTCACTGGTCCACCCGGTGTCCTCCAAAGGTCCACGGAGTAGGCAACCAGGCCCACGGGAGACATGGCTAGTCCACAAAGGATGCCATTCATGCTCGTCCACAAAGGAATGTCAGCTAGGTCAATGGCTGGAACAAAGACCTGGCCAAAGCAGAGTAGCTCATGAAGTGGTTGTATAAGTTCTGTAGACCTGGTTATATACGTATACCGTATACAAGTAGCCGTTGATGGTGAAGGTCGGTGACAGCATGTCCACACAAAGTCTGACCTTCATGCAGCGTGCCTGTGTATGATGCATAGTATCCACCACAAACCAGCCATTCAATACAACAGGGCGGCCTGCCAGTCAGTACAGTCTGACAGTGTCGGATGTTGAGAGAATCACCAAACAAATTTAGAAAATGTTTGCTTTCCAGCTTGTCTTGGTCACTGCCGCTGTGCCCCTGCATCCTGGGTTGCATCCACAAATTCCTGAGATTTGTGTCAAACACCGGTTGGAGCAGGACCCATGGAGCAACAGACCTTAATAAAGCCTTTGTGCTGCGCTGTGTTACTAGTCTGAGCCAATGTCTTGTTCGCAGCGACATGTCCACGAGAACTTGACGAGTGACACGCTGATTCTGGGGAGAATGCTCCCTGATGCATGACATGGAAAGGATGTGGCTCGAATGCCGTCAGCAAGAGACTTTCAGGTCTGTGTTCCACATTTCTATATACATGTCTTAACCTTACCCTCAGAATCATCATATCTGCACGAGGCATATTCATTTGGAAACCTCTTGGGATTGAGCACATCGGAACGCTCCTTGGCCCCAAGGTTCTCATAGACCCTCTTTCGCAATCTCCAATTTGAGACCTCGCCTCTAGACTCTATATCAATGCAAAATGGCTAACCTAAACTGAACCTTCACCAAACCAGAGTGTTTGTGGTTACTGCTTGAGTAGACTAGTAGATGATTTGGTAAGACAAGTGTCCTTTTAATTTACAAAAATTAGCTCTTCCATTTCGTTGTTTGTTGCATGGGGGGTTGTGATCAAGGAATATGAAGAGGTATGTATGACATCCGCAACTCCTGGCACCGCGAGAAAACCGGCTATCCGTCCCTCTCCTTGGTGGCTCCTGCAGGTGTTGGCCGCTAGGGACCAAGCCGAGGACACAAAATTTCATATATTTAGCAAGGTGGTCAACCTGGAGCATCTTCAGCAAAATTCATTCCACTGGACATGCTGGAAAGCATGATCGTGATATAGATGCCGTGGAGGCGACCCCCGCATGGAACATGGCGGCCATGCAGCAACTGCCGAAAGGCAAAACAGACTCTGAAAACGGGAGTTCTTTACGGGCCATGGCCGACGACGATGCTGCCGCGATGTTGACCAGGCCTCACCGCTCTCGGAGGACAACGCGTCCTCCAGAAGGGATTGAACCTGTCAGGAGAGGAAGGCAACCTTGAAAGCCCCAACGACCAGTCATCGGAACACTGCGTCGTCAGGAGGTCCTCCTGGTTGGGTTAGAACTTGGGTTTGAAAACACATCAGAATCAAAACACCCACAGGCCACGCCCTCTTCAAGGTTTCAGGCCCTAAGAGGAAATGTTGGTTGCTCCAAGAATTGGGGTCAACAAAGGGCAAGGTGGAGCCGGAGCAACAATCTTCAGGTGTGCCAGGGTTGTGTGCAATGAGATGTTCGTTTGGTCCGCTGTTGATGGGTTTCAGAATTTCACACGAACCTGGGTTGCAGTTACTACAGAAAAACCTCCTCATCCGCCCAATCAATCGTGCAGTTCGTGCAGGTCTGCAATCAATCATGGGCCAATGACTTCCCAGAGTTGTGGAGAGGTCGAACACATGGAACCACCCCTCTGCAATATCAATAATTAAAACGCCACACGTGGAATCCTCGATCACCTCTGAAAAGCCAACCCCGGACCCCGAACAACAAAAGCTGCAGGGGCCAAGCCTCTTCGGAGAGCTCACTGGCACAGGCCTTCCGACCCGACCCGACTCGGCAGGGGAAGCGTCCGATCGCCGACGGAAGGTTCGTAAACGGTTCCAACGGTTCCATCCCCGGAACGCACAGAGTCAAAACGGCACGCACGTTCCACAGATCCAGCAGGAATGAGAATGTCACATGTACGAGAGATTCTTGAAAGCTGCCTCTCCTTGAGACGAACATCGCCACAAAGTTATATTATATATCATTCATATCTCCAATGGGGTAGTTCCGAGAGTTAAACAGGTGAGTATTCCTAACAAACTTAGAGTTCCTTGCCCTCAACACAAATTCACCACCCCTGCAGGGAGCCGTCCTTGCCTCCAGCAACGCGACCACCTGACAGGGACACGGACCGACACAGACTGTCAGAAGTTTCGGACCGACACGGCCTCGGAATAGAAGGCATAGTGGTCGCCAAGAGTACAAGACGTGGCATGGTTTCCATCTATCTGTCCTTTCCTATCCTACCTTTAGTGGGGAGTCGGTATCTAGCGGGGAGTCTATATCAAATGGAATACACTTAGCGGGGATCTACCTGTCCTATCTATTTGGGAGTCTATATCAGAAATACTGGAACTCTTGTATGGACTGTCGGCAAATGATGCAAATGTGTGATTGTATGTTTGATTGCGGTTGCGGTTCTGAGTGTGATTGGTCGTGGTGGTGGTGGTGGTGGTGGTGGTGGTGGTGATAAGTCTTACATACTCAGTCCCCCAAAGTCATCCACCATGATATTTTGGGTTTGGGGATACTGACTGAATGCAACTAACGTGGCAAGAACTGTTCAACCCATTCTACACAATCTCAGGTGTCAAACCTGCAGACGAGCATCCGATCATTCAAAACAAAAACCACCATCAATGTCGATTGCTGTCCTAAGAATATCTCTAGGAGTACTTACCATGCACAGTGTGGCACAGAGTGTCCAAATATGACTATGCTGAAAACACATGGATCTCCAAATGCTTGGGACCATGGAGTATATCCATTTGTTAACCGTAGCTTCTTGTTACTAGTAGTATCCCGTTGGGGGTCCTGCGGAGAACCGCGCCTTTGGGAAGCTCTCACGGGGCCAAAATGCTTGTGCTCGCAGGCCTCGGCTTGGATGGAGGCCGAGAGCTGTTTTTCGTACACACGCCCGGTGACGCCCGGTTTTCTCGGTGATGCCGACTGTTCAAACAGAAAAGGAAGTTCCAAGAAAATGAACGTCAAGACCGAATGAGGGCGAAAAATGGTGGCTGGTTTTTCTGGGTGTAAAGCCCCCCAACCATCCCCAACAAAGAAAGGAATTTCGAGAACATTACCTATCCATAGTGGGAGGCCGCCTGGTGGATTGAATTTGTGAGGCATGCTGTAGGAATCAGCCAAGCACACGAAACGGGTCGAGGTCCTCAGCATAAGAAAGCTCAGCTGGTCGGTGGCTCAATCAGCTCACTTGAAAAGGCTTCAAATCTTAGATGCTTCAGCCTGGCCTGCAGGGCACGCCATCGTTTGACGTAAGATGTTCATGGGATCCGCTTGAGTTTAAGATATTGTTTTGCTTTGCGTTGTAATTCAAGACCACTATAAGGTAGCACTAGATAGCATATGCTACGACCCTTCTTACCGACACCTGCCTCTTATCCCTCCAATGGTCCGTTTAGTTGAGCCACAGACCCTATATATATATATAACCACAGTTTTTGAGACGCACGCCTTCGAAGAAGTAGCTGGGGCGCTGTAGACTGGGCCTGCATCACGTTGCATACATGTCATGCGTCCTTTGTCATGCACGTGGACAATAGTATAGGTTGCCATCCCCATTGCCAGCATGGTCATCAATGATGTGCAACTCTGTACTAGATCATGATGCGAGTAGGTGATATGGAAGTTTTGGAGGCCACCGCTGTTAGGTTGGGCCATCGCCAGTAGACTAGTAGGTTGGAGGCCATTGCTAATAGATTCCTTTTGCTTCTAGGTTGGAGGCCATCATAACACCGGTGGCCGGCTCCTTCCGATGCAAACCGGACCCTACAGCTCCAAACTGCTCAAAAGCCATCAACCGCTCGCTCCCACCTTGGTCTCGCACTGGCGGCTCTGAGGAGGTCGGCCTGGATGGGCCACTCCTCACGGAACACCAGCTTGGGTTGGGATCCTTTGTGTCTTGCCTTTTAAACATTTCAAAGGAAAAACATATCCTTGGAGTCTTTGGATCATCTTTGGATAGACTAGAATTACCCGAGTGTTTGAGGCTTCTCAATTGAAGGGCCAGAAGATCACAAATCATCACACATCACTTCCGCACATACCACCTACCACAAAATCTGTCTACTTTCTGTTGTGGTATGCTTCTTGGAACTTCCTACCGGCCCTTCCCGAGATTACGTACCTGAAAACACGGTGAACTGATCGTTTTACCTTCAAATAGGCAAGAAAAGAGTCATATAGCTCAATACAAGTACCATACCAGCTGGACTTTCGAGTCGGTCTCTGAAACAGCGTGTCTTTGGATGGGAGATCGTTCCACGCCTTTGGAGTCTATCGCAGCTGGTCCAAGCTTGTCGAGGTACACTGCCCCTGCCCTCGAGGTCCAACACTGAACTCTCCTCTTCGTCCCCATCAGCATAACGGATCACCTACAGGCTTGTTCCCACCGGCCGAAACCTTGGGAGGATTGTCCTTCAATGACTTACTCATTTAGGTGGTCTAGGCCTCAAACCGCCCTGGCTACGCTGTGTCGGTGGTTGTCGAAACCAAAAGACTCTGCTACTTGCCTGTTGAATGAGTCTTTGTCCACGGTGGTGGGCCTTAAGCCTTAAGCTGCTTGACCATAAGGTAGACGTCCCACAAGTGCTTCAGTCAACATCGCGCTTTGAAGCATGAAACTCATGAAACTCTGTCCACTTATTGTTCTCCGCGACCACTCAAGAATGGGCCCCTCCATATCACACAGAAGCCAACATCATATGCCGGTTGTGCACTGTGCGCTGTGCTTTTAGCTATATTTACATCATAAGTATTATACATATAGTCTGCAGGTGGGTGGTATGCCAGCTCATTCATTGCATACATGTGTTGTGTATACGTGCCCAAATGACTCTGTCTGGGGATAACCTCTGATCCAACCTCCTTGACTAGCTTGGCTAAAGACAGTAGGAGTGCACAAGTGCTCAGAGGTTCGATGAGTACCTCCAGTACCTCGGTTCCCCTGATTGATCATGACCGTAAGGAATTCACTATGTCTCCCAGGGTTCTGAGGGCACAACTGAGCTTGGTGCCATGTCCCACAAATCTGATGCGATGGACTCCCGCTGTGATGGACAAGGGATCTGTTTTTGAGTGATGGACTATGCAGAATGGCTTGGAACTACACATTCAGCACTATTCATGGACGTAGATGCAACAAATCATGGACCTTAATCAGCACTAACGATGCAAATCTGTAGCGGCTGAGACTTGCAAACACATTCAGCTCCAATGGACTCTGACTCGACAATCAAGGCTAGCAGATGTTGGAAGGTATGTCAAGCACAAGCCCAGGTAGACAACTTCTAGGTTTGCTGATGGCGGTAGATGCACAAAATGTTTTGGTAAAACTGCAAGAGAGGGAGAAGCACTCCCTGGCCATGCTCACCTCATGTTGAATGTGTCAACGAGTCACGCAAACAACTGACCACAAACGAGCACGTCCAACCGAGTCCCAAGTGGCGTGTTTCAAGGCAAGCACCTGAAGTCTGTCGTTCCAGGTCGTTCCTATTTATTTGAAATGACGATATAACAAAAATAACATATGTGTCGCGTCTCATGTGAGTCTGGATTTGGGAGCGCCCATTTCCTGGGGACTAACATAGGCCAAATGCGCGACCCGCCAAACGGTATGCAACGCGGTCCATGTTAATCAGCCTCAACTGGGGTTGGAAGACTCCTACCGGCGTGGTCCGTGTTAGGCTGAGTTCGTGCATAGCTTCAATTAAGGCTGGTCTATGTTGGTGTTGAATTGGCCAATGTTTAGGTTCCAATGTTTCCATCTTTTCTCGGCCGAAAATGCTTGGACAAGAACTTGGTCGATGTTAGTGCTCAATTGGCCCATACAGCAGGCTGCGACTGGGACCCGTGCAGCCTGAGAAATGGTCCAAATGGAACTAGCACGAAATTGGTGTTTCCCCAGTCATTCACCGTTTCCAGCTGTCCATGTTCAATAAGTCAATGGACTTGGGTGATTAGTTTCTTTTTTTCTTCTTTAGGCCGGTTTTTCTCGTGCTGTGTTCGTGCCGTCTCGTCTCCACACGTCTCCCGGGTTTCGTTCGGAGACACGCATCGCCCCGATGTTTTCTGCGGGTGGCGTCGCCGGATCCACCTGCCGGAACGGAAGGAAACATCGGGCGAGAGCAAGAGTGCCAACTCAGTTCCTTGGGGAAAAAAAGAAACCTTTGGGAAACAAGGGTTTCAAGGATAGGCACCTATGGAGTTTCCGAGCGTGCATCCAGCAAAGAAATGCAAAGAATACATCAGAAAAGCAACAATGTCGAGACTCCATGCTTTCATGTCATGTATGCATCCACCTACTTTCAGCATTCAACGACTGATCAGCTTGATTGGTTGGCATGTTAGCCCATCAAACCACCTATTGAACCCTCTGGTGGCCAAGTCCACGATCCGCCATCATGGACCATGAAGCACATGGGGCACAGGAGTGGCTGAAGAAATGCACAATGAGTCCAGGTCAAAGATGTGAAATTACATCCCACCAGAGCATCATGCTGTGAAAGCAGCATGGTCGAAATGTGACAGTTCACCGTGAAGATGCATGCGATCTAAAGCCGAACGGTGTGATCGAAATGCGCTATGGCGTCAGTCAATGAAACCAGCTAGGGCAATCGGCTTGACTGCAAACTCCAATCCCTAGAAGCGACACCCATCATTGATGCCTTGACCGGAGAGAGTTTTACATGAGTTAATTAGGGCAAAAAGTATGCAGTATGCCGATCAGCACAAGATACACAATGCAGAGTCCGCAGTTCTATATTTGCATGATGAAAAAAAGGTGCGAACCACCGCAGTGTCGTAGGTCAGAGGTGCAGACGCCTGTTGTATAGATCAAAGTAATTACGTTGATTTAAAAAGATGCGGACAACCGCAAGACGTTTAAAAATCATACAAGAGGTGCGGACACCTATGTTGCACGGTGGTGATATCATTGAACTATATAAACCAAGTGCGGACCACCGCAACGAAGGTAAGAGGCGCGGACGCCTGTTGCATATAGACCGTAAACATTTAACAAGACGCAGACAACCGCAAGACACTTTTAAAAAGATGCGGACACCTGTTGCCCGGTAGTGATGATATCGTTAAACTAAACAAAGTGCGGACAACTGTAATGTAGGTAAGAGGCGAGGACGCCTGTTGTATACATATATTCATTTAAAAAGAAGCGGACAAGCGCAAAAACCATAAAAGAAGTGCGGACACTTTTGTTGCACGGTAGTGATAATTTATCCAGTGTTAATCATTGAAACAGACAAAGTGCGGACCACCGCAACGTAGGTAAGAGGCGCGAACACATCGTGTATATATACATATGTTGATTTAAAAAGACGCGGACAACCCGATACATGAAAGAGGTGCGGACACCTCTGTTGCACCGTAGTGACAATCATTGAAATAGACAAAGTGCGGACCACCGCAACGAAGGTAAGAGGGGCGGACGCCTGTTGCATATAGACCATAAACATTTAACAAAAGGCGGAAAACCGCAAGACAAATTAAAAACCTGTTGCACCGTAGTGATGATATCGTTAAACTAAACAAAGTGCGGACGACCGCAATGTAAGTAGGAGGCGAGGACGCCTTTTGCATACATACATTGATTTAAAAAGATGCGGACAAACATAAAATCCATAAAAGATGTGGGAACAGATTGTGTTGCACAGTAGCGATAATCATTGAAATAGGCAAGGTGCGGACCACCGCAACGAAGGTAACAGGCGCGAACGCATCTTGTACAGATCATATAAACTGATTTAAGGAGATGCGGACAACCGCAAGATACATGAAAGAGGTGCGGACACCTAGTTTTGATATCATTGAACTATATAAACCAAGTGCGGACCACCGCAACGAAGGTAAGAGGCGCGGACGCCTGTTGTATATAGATCGTATACGTTGATTAAAGAAGATGTGGACAACCGCAAAGATGCACAAAAGAGGTGCGGACACCTATGTTGCACGGTAGTGATAATCATTGAAACAGACAAAGTGCGGACCACCGCAATGTAGGTGAGAGGCGCGGACGCCTGTTGTATATAATTAGATCATGTACGTTGGTTTAAAGAGGAGCGAACAACCGCAAGGGGCATAAAAAGGTACGGGCACCTATGTTGCACGGTCAGTGTTAATCATTGACTTAAACAAAGTGCGAACAACAATGCAGGTAAGAGGCGCGAGCGCCTGTTGTGTAGACAGTATTGATTTAAAGAGGTGCGGACAACTGCAAGATGCATAAAAGAGGTGCGGACACCTGCAGCACGGTTGTGATATCATTGAACTGAACCAAGAGCGGATCACCGCAACCTAGGTAAGAGGTGCAAACGCATCTTGAACAATAGAGCATGAATATGTATGTATAAATATATATATATATGTTGATTTAAAGAGGCGCGGACAACCGCAAGAGGTGCGGACACCTATGCTGCACGGTAGTGATAATCATTGAAATAGACAAAGTGCGGACCACCGCAACGTAGGTAAGAGGCGCGGACGCCTGTTGTATATAGATCGTAAACATTGAATTAACTAGACGCGGACAATCACAAGAAAAATGAAAGAAAAATTGAAAAGGTGCGGACACCTGTTGCACCGTAGTGATGATATCGCTGAACTAAACAAAGCGAGGACAACCGCAATGTAGGTAAGAGGCGAGGACGCCTGTTGTATACATACATTGACTTAAAAATTTTAAAATATGGGGACAACCGCAAAAAAATATAAAAGAAATGTGGACACCTATGTGGCACAAAAATGATAACCATTGAACTAAAAAAAGTGCTGATCACCACAACGCAGGTAAGAGGCGCGGACGCCTGTTGTATATAGATCGTATACGAAGACGCAAACAGCCGCGAGATACATTAAAAGGTGCGGACACCTATTGAATGGTAGTGATGATATCGCTGAACTAAACAAAGCGCTGACAAACGCAATGTAGGTAAGAGGCGCGGACACCAGCTGTATACATCATGAACGTTGATTTAAAAAGGTGTTAGCCTATGTTGCACGATATCGATAGCTTTGAACCAAACAAAGTGCGGACCACCGCATTCTATAGGTAAGAGGCACGAAGGCATCTTGTATAGATCATATGCGTTGACTTGAAGGGGTGCGGACAAGTGCAAAAATTCAAAAAAGTGCGCGGACACCTATGTTGCACGGTAGTGATGTCACAAAGCGCGGACGACCGCAATATAGGTAAGAGGCGCGAGCACATAAGATATGTTTATGTAAAGAACTGCGGACAAACGCAAAATACATATCCCAAACAGTTTACTGCTAGGGCTCTCTTTTTTGGGAAAAAACTGGCCACAGTCTCCGCCCCCGCCGGTGAAAGCTGTGTCCAGGCGGTGTCCTCCTGTTTTCCTATTTTGGTCCTTCTTCTGGTGTGCAGTTTGGCCGCTGCTGCCTGCCGGTCTCCAGACCTTGTCCTCCTGTAGTCCTCTTGTTTCTCTCTTTTCGTCCTCTTGTCTTCTTCTTGCCTTTTTCTTGTCCTCTTCTTGTCCTCCTCTTGTCTGCCTCTTGACCTTTTTGTGTCCTCTTCTTCTCCTCCACGTACCCTCCTGCTGTTCTTTTGTTGACACCAGCGTGGCCGCGGCCAGCCTGTCTCCAGACCTTGTGCTGCTCATGTCCTCTTGTTCTCTCTTCTTGTCTTCTTGTCGTCCCGTTGTCCTCCTCCTCTTGTCCTTTTCTTGTCCTCCTGATGTCCGCGTGTTCTCCTTCTGCTGGCGCTTGGCTGTGCTGGTGAACCCAGCTTGACGCGTCTGCTAGCCCGTCTCCAGTCCTTGTCCTTTTGTTGGAATTATTCATTTGTCCTCTCCGTGCCCTCTCCTTATCCTCTTCTTGTCCTCCTGTTGTCCTCTTCTTCTCCTCCTCTTGTCCTGGCTTTGTCCTGTTCTTGACCTCTTCTTGTCCTCCTGCTGTCGTTTTGTTGACACCAGCTTGGCCGCGGCACCCGCCAGTCTCCAGACCTTGTCCTCCTGTTGTCCACTTTTTGTCCTTTGTCCTTTCCTCTTTTTGTCCTCCTTTTCTCCTCTTGTTGTCCTCTTCTTGTCCTCCTGTTGTCCCCTTGTTCTCCTTCTGCCGGTGCCAAGTGGCAGCATGGCAGCATGCAGGCATGAAGCCATAAAAGCACGCGCGCGCGCGCCCCGCGCGCGGGAAGCACCGTCCCCAAGCGCAATCAAAGGGTCCAATGCGAGAAGCCAAATGCACACGCGCAAGCCTTGCGTGGCACTTAGTGGGAAGCGCCCGCCAGCAAGCGTGAAGACCGCAGCAGCGCACCATGGCCATGTGGCAGCCTGTCAGAATGTAAACATGACAACATGCGAGCTTGCACTACAAAGCACTGAGGCACTAGCAAGACAACTCCAGAAAGCAACCCCAGAAGCCTATGTCCACCTCCTGTTGTCCTCTTCATGTCTTCATGTGAGGTTCTCTTGTGGGAAAAACAACAGGCCACAGTGTCAGGCCGTGCCGACAAGCCCTGTCCGTATGTCCTCGTCTTCCCCTCCCGTCATAATCTTTTCGTTTCCCTTCCCTCATCCTTTTGTCCTCTGTTGTCCTGCTATTTACATTGCTTTCCCAGGCAAGGGCGGGAGCTGCGGCCACCCACCACCACGACATCCATTCTTGCCGACTAAGCTGCTTGGGGTCTATGCTGGTATTTTAAACAGAAAGTGTGGACACCTATGTTGCAGAGTAGTTATATCATCGAACTAAACAATTGTGCGGAACACCGCAATGGCAATACAAGTAAGAGGCGCAGGCGCCTGTTGCGCTGATTGAACCAGCGTGGGCACCATCGCAATGTAGGTAAAAGGCATGAATCCCTGTTGTATAGACAACGTGCCTTGGAGTGAGAAGCACTGCAAAATGCATACAAAGGTGGAGGCACCTGGCCATATATGTGCATCCAAACACAACCTTCTGAGGCAGAGTGGCAGAGCTTCCCCCCTTCGGCATTAAACAGTAAGTGTCCCATCCTTTGGAGGGTCTTAGATTTGGCATGTACATCCAGGTCAAGGCTTCTGTTTTTTCTTCTCCTCCTCCTCCTCCTCCTTCTTCTTTACACCACACAAACCCAACATATCCCAACATGTATCTCTATGCATTATATAACGTCAACTTCTTGCAAACCCCTGCGCACCATGCAGTGCATAGGGTGAGTTGTGGTGCAGTTTCAGTTGTTCGGACAACAAAACGGCAGAAGGTGTCCCACACTCTTGAAGCGGAAGAGTGACCTTTCGTGATTCCGTAAGTTCTTCGCAAGTCGTGGAATGCATCACAATATGCCTTCGTCTAAAAAGCAGAGGGTTCCACAGGGGAGGAATGTCTGACATGAAGTGTCGGGGCGATGATGAAAAACACCCATAATTTGCATCCAATTTGGGGTCTCAAAGTCCACCCATCATTGATCTTGCGCCGCTTCAATGTCAAAGCGTCGTGGATGCTGAAGCCGAAGAAGCCACGGCGCCACACAGCTTCTTCGGTGTTTCGTGGTTGGACGTCATCCGCAGGTTCGAACAGTGTGATAAGATAAACGTTGTTCCAATGGCAAATACAAATGAACATTGATCTTCCTGGCAGCACACATTGATGTAGTGTCTTTGATGGAAAATTGGCTTTAGTTCATCCCGCATACGGAAAGAAAATCGTATGACAATGTACCTGGCAGTGAAACTGAACATCTCGCTTTTTTCCACCAGAAATCCTTCCAGTGCCTGGAGAACGATCCCCGCAATCTGAGGATCACGTGATCAGTGCCGATCCGAACGAACCGATCAGGCTTACCGGTGGGTCATGGCACGATCGCGAACGGTGCCATGACCCGCGGGTCTATCGGGGAGGTCCATCGGTTTCACTTTTGGGGGCTCCAGGTCGAGTGATTTGGGTGACTTCGGCATGGCCTTCGTGCCACTCGTGCCACGGGCGCCACGGAACCACGGGTGTACGTGTGAATTGGCAAAACATGTTAAACATTGTCAAAGTATGTCAAAGTATATCCTGTCAGTACACCACACAATCCCTGGAATCGTACCCATCTTATTGCACAAGCTAGAAATCCGCTCAAAAATGCTCAAAGTACGTTGTGGCTTTGTTGGATCATCTATACCAATACATCTGTGAAAATTCCTTTGAATGACATCTGGGCAAACAGCCAGCAGTTCTCGCCATGGTGTCGCCCGTGTCCTTTTTGTCAGCCGCCGTTTGCTGGCGTGCTTCCAGTGTCAGGCCTCAGGGAGACCGAACTGAGCACATGGAGCGAGGAAAAAGGCGATCCGCCACCGTGGACAAGCGCAATCAATGAAAATAAAAACTAGTAGGAAGGACGTTATTAGGTGGAGGCCATCGCAAGTAGGTTGGAGGCCATCGCTACTAGGAACAAGAAGCTACAGTACTAGTAACACATAAAAACACTTCAGATTGCTCTTGCTTGGAAAAACTTGGGAAGCTGTTGTAATCAGAGAGAAAAAATGATAAAAAATAGTTTCAGTTTGACAGCTTGACTAGAGTTTGATCAACTTATTAAACTCTGGCTGACTTTCTGCGCAGCATGTCTGCAGGCCACCCTGCAAAATAGAATTTACACCAGGTGTTTCAGGAAGAGAGGCCAGGCCGCATGCTAGAGCGACCTATGAGGCTCTCAAGGGCAAGGCACTAGTTCCACACCCTTAAGCCTTAAGCACAAAGTTTCAGCACCCGGCACGTTGGAGGACAAAATACAAGTATCCAAGCATCTCAATACCCCCGAAAGTTTGCAGACCTTTTTGCACCTGCTACACCATCTTACACTGCCAAAGATGAACTGAACCCGCTGATGCCTATACATCATGACCCTCTCGAACAGGTTTTGGGGACCCTGAAAACACAGCGACCGTCCATGTGTCAACACATGTCAACACTGCGACCGTCACGAGATCGGTCGCGGCTGTATTCAGAAACTGGACGGTTGTATTCTGAATACAACGAAATAGTTTCTAAAGACTAGTGTCTAAATACAGCGCAGTTTCTGAATACGACTTTGTTCCACCCAGTGGCGGAAAGTGCGTCGTCGGTCGCCCCTCTGCGTCGTACGTCACCTTTAAGGCAGTCCTCGGACGCAGGCGACCGGGGCGGGAGAAGCGACCAGGGTGAGGCAACCGGGCGCCTTGTTTGGGGAGGGCCTTGGTGAGTGAAAAGACTGGGGAGCAAGGCCAAAAAGGCCTCTAAGAGTAAAGGAGTATATTATTATAGATCATGGATTTATGGATCCAATCGATATATGGATCTGTCGATATCATGTTTATAATATCTATATATATATATGTGTATTACAACTATATATATATATATATATGCTACCCCCCCCAAAAAAAAAAGTCCACATTTTTTCGGCTTGCACTAGTATTTACAGTGGTTTGATGATATTTTGGCATTCATTTTTTGGGGGTACATTTTGAGGATTTTTTTGTCTGGTCTGTTGAATTGCATGTCACCATATTGTGCATTGGGCGATAGGAATCTTGAGATAAGTTGTTCATTTGGGAACTAGCAGCCAGAGTTTTGCAAAAGTTTGGTATTTGGATTTAACCTTATGATTTTGGAGGTGCCAAGAAGATTCCAGAATGCCTCTTTGTTGAATGTTTCCCAGCAAGCAGAAGGG
>CAXAMN010025184.1:366988-393315 GCA_963970005.1 Durusdinium trenchii
GGGGGCCATGTCACCAAGTTCACCGACTGGTTGAACACTCCGACTGTGTTGATTCATCAAAAGGGAGATGTGGGAATCCCTCCTTCCGTCATGTGGCCATGGTTCAAAAAAGGACCCAGAGATTTATTGGCAAAAGCAATGCTGAAACAAGAAGGCAGGAAAAAAACAAATACAGTAATTGGATTAAAAAAACACTCGTCTGAAAATAAAAACACTCGTTGGTTGGTTTGTCTCAATTCACAAAAAAAAGAAAACAACGAAACACGCCCTCACAAGCCTTTCGAAGCTTTTCACTCGTCCGACGTGTCGGATGTTCGGGCACCTCTTGCAGATCACTTGGGCGATCACCGTGCTGCGCCACATCCTGACGTGCGCCAGTTGCCAGCAGCGAGGCATATGAAAACTCCCACAGCACAGGATGGTGCCATCATGTGCCATCCCTTTCGCTGCGTTTCGCAGTGGACTCAGCAGGTTCAAATCCCAGCAGGGCCGAGCACTCCTGAGACAGCAAGTCTTTGGCACGACCTGAGGCAGCGGTGGCTGCGGAAAAAAGGAACGACCCGTTGACGTGCTGGTATTTTTCTGCCATTCAAACTACCGCGCTGCACCATCGATGATAATTCTTCAGCAAAACCTGCTCAAATCTGTTGTGACGGACAGAATATGTTCACGATGAAACAAAAGGACTGCAATATATACTACAAACGAAGAATTTGAGGTTCCAATTAATTCCACATCACAATTCTGTGGAGGATGCATAATGAAAATCCATCATACGAGTCAAGCCCAAAGCCCTTTGAGTACAAGCCAATCTTCAGAGAATGGCAAAACTTCCGTTGGTGTGCCCATTGCGGATGGCATTTGGATGGTTCACCAAGCCCCTGAAGCTGTGGAGACCCAGTTCCTTTGAGTCAGGTGCCCTATGGCCCTATGGTTTCTACATATCATCCCTTGCATCCAACTCCAGCCCAGCAACGCAGCGACTCCAGCGCACGCTCCAGCTCGCCGAAGTTGCGCAAAGCCTCGTTCGCAACGCTCACCGGCGACGGTCGATTCCGCGACCTCTTGACCTCCTCAAGAAGCTGAGGAGAGGACCTTCGGGACCTCAAAAAAGAAGCTGATCAAAGAACGATAGCCAAAGACTTTGCACTCTGTCAAGGGATCTTCTATACGTGTGTATACCTCGGACTCCACCCCAGCCTGTGGATCATGATGGCTACTCAGGGCTTGATAAGGCAACCCCCAAGCTGCGATTCCAAGGCATAAAGTGTGGGTATCATTGCCTCCAGGGCCTCTGCCTACTCTGCACATCTCTGCACTTCATAGATTTTAGGAGGAAAGAACCGCCATGTAGGGCGTGGTGTGGAGGAATGCAGTACACTTTGTCGAGATCCATCTACCACCCACCACGCTGTGACTCACGTTCACTTTGGATTGGTCACGTGTTTCAGAAATCCTGTTTCCGCTAGAAAGGGACCTTTGTGTCAGAACTTACCCTTCCCACAACAAGTACGGAAGTGGAGTTCCTCCAAGAAACACGGAAGAAAAATGAAAAGTTCGCCACCAAAGCATGGGTCTATCCGATGGATTTTTCACGCGGATTGAAACGCCAAGCAACCCGCCCCAAGGTCACATGACCTGCATACCAGAGGGGCCTCGGCCGGATCTGGGAGGCCCTTTTCGACCGGAGAAATGAAATGGTACCAGAAATGTTGCGTTTATTGTTACAGTAAGTTAAGACAAGGATCGTCAAATGTGGTCTTTTTAGGAATTTATGTGTATATGCTTGTATATGTGTTTAAAATGTGTATTCCTAAGGATCGTTGACCTCTAGACAAGTATGTTTAATTCGCGGTCCCAGTTTTTTGCAGTTGAATTTACTGTTGATTCACGCATGTGTCTGGGATCATGCGCAACACCCTGAAGCTTGTGAGATACATTTCAATCCCAGGTGTTCTTCCGTCATGGTCACCTTCATTGGTGAGATCTGGCTGTGGATTCCAAAGTGAGGCGTCACACCCCTGTACAGAAGACTGTATTTAGATACAAGTGGCATCACCCCATCTGGCATCTTGTGAGGGAAACAAATCAACTTGAGTAGAATCCAGGAATCCTGGTTTGATTGCATTCTGCTGAGCATGTCCTTTCCTTTTGGTGTACCACTGCTGTATGCACCACCATGACTTTCTTTATCCTCACAATGAAACAAGCCCCAAGACTTCGTAGAGGAAGGCTATCTGAAAACAAATCGATCCTTTTCAGAGTCCAGGATGGTCCACGTGAGGGTATGTGGAGAGTGCAGTACAGCGTGCTGAAGGTTTCTTCCCGCAATCACGAATTCCCAGTCTGCCCCCTTTTTCCGCCTTGAAACATCCGCGTCTCAGAGCAGTGTGGGTCAATCCCCCGAAGCAGTCGGGGTCTGGATGCGCTCTTTTTGCCAATGTCACTGAGCCGCTATGGAGAACAAATGTGCCAAATGAAGAAGAACTGCAACTTGCATGCTCAGCTCCCTGGACCTCCAATCCAAGTATTGTTGGCGAAAAATAATAAACTGGATGACAAGCAAAGACTATTGAGGTTTCTCACCCGGCAATCGATAGCATCGTGGAAACAAATCCAACATGCTGCGAATGCCCCCCCCCAAAAAAAGAAACTCGTGAATCTGCCAGAACAAAGGGCCTCCCTTTCAACGCGCTTCACACATCTTCACACTCTCTTCTGGTTATCACTCCATCTTCTCCAGACCCTCTGGACCGCTCCGCCTTCCGTGCCGCGTTCCGCGCTACAACTCAAAGACCCCCGTCAAGGCCAGCAAGAGCTCTCGTGCCTCCGGGTCGCGAGGGCCTCGGGGCGCCACGAAGGGGTGAAAAGGCCGCGAAGGGCAGCGCGGCTGGGCGACCAGGCACTGGCACTTCATGTACGTTTGAAGAAGAGTTGGCAACAGTCAACTCTACAGCTCTTGTCAGCCAGCTGTGGTAGTGGTAAAGCAACCGTTGGCTTGGTCGGTGAGAAACAAAAGAGAAAATTTTCAGTTGGATAGCCAAGTAGTCCCTCAGATTCCATGCTCATTGTTGCTTTGAGAAGGGGTGGTCTCCGTTGAACAAGGTTGAATGAGCATAGCACCTCTTCTCTCTCTCTCTCTCTCTCTCTCGACATCGTCGTGGGTTCGAATGGTTTAACAGTGAGTTCTATGTGTCTAGGTGTTTCACTTCAACGACCCTGCAGCCCTTCTTGGCCGCCAAGGCGCGGAGATACCCCATTTATTTTTTCTTGTTCACACTCCTATGTTGTGAACCTTCCATCTACGTGTGTGTGTGTATATATATATATCTATGTATGTATGTATGTAGACCTCGGTTGTTGTAGGACAGAAGATCAACTGTTCCCTCAAAACTGCTGGAATTGAGGTGGGAAGCTATTCCATTATAGCCCACAATTCCTCATCAGAGTGTAACAGAATAGGGAGACCAACTCACCAATCGGCTCAATGGGTCAAGTCAATGGGTGTCTGATTTTTCTCTTCTTCCAGGTGGTCTTGGGGAGGTTGACCCTATTACACCCCCCCCAATAGCCGAGTACGTAGCTCATGCCGACTCGTCCCGACTCGTCCCGACTCGTCCCGCTTCGTCCCAAGTTCTGGGCGCTTCCGGCTCCCGAGCTCGGCACAAAGCCTTGGCCAGAACTCCTGTGGCGCTCCGCTCCACGACGGACGAGGCGACGCCGCACGGATCCGTGGTGTTTCCGAGAAGACCAGGGCTGCCGTTCAAGTGCTGCGGTCCGGTTCAAGGTCCGGCACTCCGGTCTTTTTCTCCGCTGTGCCGGACCGGTTGTGTCCTGAGATTCCTTAGTGGAACAAACCTAAGATGCCCTGCCCAGAAAGAGGGCAGCTGGTGGGGGTTCTGCAAGTGGATTGATCCCCACAAGTAGTTTGGGTGCTAGTGATGGATGAGAGACAAGGTCACCACCTGGCACCATGGTCTTATCTCACCCTTTGCATCGCGCGCACGCGGACACGCGCGAGCCGCACCGAGCCCCATAGATCGCCTGGGCCGAGTTCACCAGGGCGAGGTTGCTTTGGATCATCAACACCACCTGAAAGAGACGACGGAGGAATCCGGTGAGTTTCTTACAAACTCCCAGCCTCTCACCAAGGTGACTTGCCGAACACATCGACTATACAAATAGACAAATAGACAAAACCTCTTGGGGGCTGAAGTGGAGTCCTACGGGTTTTCACGAACAGCTCCACACAAACCCTGGCCTCCCTCAAAGCTATTAAATGTATCCGAACCGCGAGTCAAAGTACCTTCCGGCTTTAACCCATTCATTGGGCCAATCAGGTCTCCCTACATGCAAACATCAAGATCATCAAACCAATTGGCGGTGATCGAGCCACCAGCTGCTGCTGCTTGGTAGTCAGCTCCATCTCCGGCAACCCATGGCGATATCGCCAACCGTGGAAGAACGCGTAGAAGACCTCGTGTGGGGTGCTGTCGAGTATATGTCGCGATGCAGCACCAACCCTGGAATGCTGCATAGACCACCCTTGAACCTACTGTGTGTACATTCTGTATGGTTGAGCTGATGGGTGCTCATTGAGCTCAAGTGAAAGCTAGGGATTTGCGCCCAAAACACTCAACAGAGATCTGGAAAAGCAAAGAGGGCATGTGCCTCTACCAGGTGGATTCAACTTCTGCATCTTTCGACACGGGGTGCTTTTGGTGGACCGGTCCTCGACCGGTCTTCGGAAGTCGGGAGACCCCATTTGAGACCCCATAATGTGGAGAGCTGAAGGGTGTGTGCTGCTTAAAAGGCTGTGGTGAGCTGGAGGGTGCTTGATTGCTCACAACTTCACAACTTCAAGCAAGAACCGGTTCACAGAACTTTAGTCCACCAGTCCGCTGGGTCCGGCTTGTTGGTTAACCCATCAATGAACACACGGGGTTGTGTGGGACAGTGACACTGTCAAGCTCACATGATTTGTCCCAAATGAAAATACCTGGAGAACAAAAAGTCTTTAGCAACTCCTCTGGCTAAAGGTCGTTTGGTTTGGATGAATCCCATGTATGCCGGCAGGTGTGGTTTAAAATCTGAAAGTCAAATCTGTCGCAGCGCTTCCATATTGTTTGTTCAAAAAAAAAGGAACTATTCAGCACATGTTGTGAATCACCAAACGCTTCGCCACCTGACAGGTGTAGGAAAGCGCCCATCCAACTCTTGGAAGGCGACAGTAGCTGGCGACGAAGCACCCCGGAGCGGTGCGGAGACGAGGACGGAGGGACTTTGACGGAGGGACCGCCGGTCAATTCTCCCGGAGTGCACCGCCTGCTCGAAGACGCGCTCGATGCTTGAACAGTATGTACGTGCCCGGGCCTCTCCAGTGGTCTCCAATGGATGACTCCTTTTGTCCCCCGTTCAGTAGGAGGATGGTCTTGTTTAAGGTCTTCAGCGCTTCCGATGCTTCCCCGGACCCGTTGGGCCCCAACCTTTTTAAGTGGTCCACCGAGCCACGCGCACCACCTGCTGTGCAGAGAACTCAGTGACACTCACCTCCTCTTGTCCCCTGCGACGATGCGCGTCACGATGCGGGTCAACCAAGCAGGTCAGGGAACCTGGAAGGATCGGGGGCACCATGGTTTTAGTTTAGCACGGCCTGCGGCCTGCTGGCCTGCTCAAATCACAGCGAATCAACCAACACCAAGAGCGCACTTCTGCGCTCTTCTGCCAAACTTGACTGACAGGCTAACAGGTGTTGTCTGTCCCTGGATTCAATAAATAGCCATCATGTAGAGGAATGCAAAGGGCAGAATGTGCATTGTGGCCTTGGCAGTAAAAGTGCCTTACAGCTGTTTGATTTCGGTGTTATATTCTATCAAAAGCGAGCTTGCGGCGAAGTCGCAGCGAGGTGCCTTATCGAACCTTATGCCAAGAGCGCTCTACGGCGACAGCGGGGTTCAAGCACAACCTCTCATGAGTGACCGGCTGGACTGCTATGCTGTTCCTTCTTTACAAATTCACACCCCTCCTCAGCCGGAGCACTCACTTGAGATTTTGCTTCATGAACAGCCTTTTTGGCTGATTTCCGGCGCTGACGACCAGCGCGAATGCCCAGCTTCCGGAGCTTTGCTTCTTCTGATGGCTCATGCTGCCATCTTCCTTCTTCCATCGCCTGCAGGAGCGGAGCGCGCTCACATCCAGCTTTTGTGAGAACGTCGGCCAGCATTTGTGACGTGTCGCACCAGATGGCGTACTGCTCGTCAGCCACATAGGAGCCATAGCCGAGAAGATCCTTTATCTGAGCCACTAGGATCTTCACCCTTTTGTCTGTTGGTTGTCCTGCATCTTTCACGATCGTTGACTCCAGCGACTTGGCATCCGTGAACGCCAGGAGGATGCCCTTCTTGTACTCCTGGAGGTCCTGGACGGAGGTTCCAGGGAACTTCATCTCCATCAGCAGCGAGCGGACATAGTCGCCAGCCTCAGACGCCATGAGAAAGGCGTTGGCCTCTGCCGCAAGTGTCGAGCGGCAGACCCGCTTGATTGACCCGGAGTAGGTCTCAAGCAGCATGATCGGGGCGCTTGCCCCTGACTTGATCTCCTCAGTGGTGAGGACCACTATGTAGCCGCACTGGGACTTCATGTTCTGGGAGTTTGCAAAACTGCTGTCAGCGAAGACGGCGACGATGATGTTGTCCCAGGTCATTTCTTGATGCTTCACGAACCTGTACTTGTTGTCGCAGGTGTCCTTGGGCATCTTCACTGCTTTGTTCAGCTCAACCACATCCTTGACGGCGGGACTCGCCATGGTCTGTGAAGCGAGGCTCACGTTGACTTGGAGATCAGGTCGCGTCTGCCTCGTGATCCAACCAAGGGACCCAATCAAGCCCCTGAAGTCGGTCTTCTCCGCCTCTGTCAATGAGGCGTTTGGCATCTTCCTCCGCTCCTTGTCAACGACCATGAACTCGATGCCCTCAATAGCGTCATACTGGTCCAGGTCGATGGAGTTGGGGGTGACCTTGACATTCTCACCACAGAAGCGGAAGTCATTCTTGTGGACCTTCAGGTAGAGCTTCACTTCAAGCTCCTTGATCGCGCTCTCAAACTTGTTGCCGGTGCCGGTGCAGAAAAGATCATCAACATGCGAAGCCATGACACCGATGAGCTTGTTTTCCTGAAACAAGTAAAACAGGGCGGCTTCATACTTTGACATCTGCCATCCATGCTCTTGCACTGTCTTGAAGAGCTTCTTCCACCAGAATCTGCCTGCATCCTTCGTGCCATAGATGGAGCCTTTGGCACGGAAGAGATCCATTGGCGATACGCCCGGTGGTGGAGGTCGTGGTGGTCGTAGAATGAGGAGCCGGCTGATACCTGAGGATTGAAGGTATGCCGTTGAGGCATCACAAGCCCACACTGCCCAATCATGTAGGACGGCTACGGAGCAGATCAGGTTGAAGGCCAGGAGACTTGCTGTAGGTGAGTCTGTCCTGATGCTGATGCCATCATGACCTTCTTCTTGGTGGCCTTGGACGACCATTCTTGACTTTGCCTCGAAGGGGAACTCCTTCTTGATTTGGTCGGGAGTCTTCTTGGTGCGCTTGGACATGGCAGCAGCTAGGAGACGTGGCCTCTTGTTCTTGTCAGTGTGGACCCACCGCGTGCCGACGATGGGAGTGTCGTCTGGTAGGTCTTGTACTTGTTGTTCAGTGAGGATCTCCACTGCTCCAAATTTCTGCCAAGACGCCCATTCCTTGGCCATGGAGGCGTCGAAGAGTGCACGATCTGACTCGGAGAGCTTGTAGATGTCAATCTCCCCGCGAGCGGCGGCCTTACCAGTGAGGAAGGCGTCGTGTGCCATCTCTTCAATCTTTGGATTGTTGAGCCAGGAAGCTGGTGCATCATCTTCGAGTTGCGAAACTTCAGAATCGGACTGGATCTCTGCCAGCCTTTTGAGCTTGGATTGGAGCGCCTTGTCATTCATGTCCGGGAAAACTTCGGCAGGACCTTCAGTGAAGTAAGGCCCAGGGGTGGTGCCAGACCTGTTGTGATGTCGGGCTGGTCCATCGCCATACGGTGGTAGTCCATCAAGTCGGTCAGGCGTTCTGAGTGCCTGATGCAGTTGACCTTGACCCTGATGGCTCACATGTACAGGAGGAGTGACTGGGACATAGGCGAAGGGTCCGGCTGATGATGGTGCTCCATGATGTTGTTCTGGACCACTTGACGGCTGCCCTTGCTCTTGTTCTGGTTCTCCTGTAGTGCGATGAGCTCTGGTCGGTGAGACCGGATCGTCCTTCCCATCTGGTTCATCGTGGGGTCGCTTGATTCCTCCGCCAAGTGGTAGCGGAGAGAGATTCCCAGCGGCAGCTGGGGGAGGCCCGTCGGGCTGATCTTGTAGTTCTTCTGGCGCCGGAACATCACCTTGCTGTTCTTCAGCGGGAAGATCTGGTACTGCGAGGGCATAAGGACGACGGGCCACATAGTTTCTGGCTCCTTTGGTGAACTCTGGCTCGATGATGTGCTGAGGGATGGCGTGAACTGCCACGAGCTCATCTTCACTTGCAAGACCTGAGTTGTTCACCAGTGGTCAGGATGACTGAGGGACCATACCTGAGCCAGTATGAATGTGGTTGATGACCTTCGGTAGTTGGCTCTTCATCATCGGCCATGCGTCTGGGGTTTCTGACTTCTACCCCAATGACCCGGGCAGGACCATTCCATTTGAAGCCTCGTTCATCAGCACCTTGTTGTCGAAGGAAGTAGACGTAGGCACCGATGGGGAAAGGGCCTCTTGTAGGCGTTGACTGGTGAAGCAGAGCACGTCGAACTCGGCTGTCTGTATCCAGTCTGACTTGAGCGACACGGGCAGCTTCTCTGATCGAGAGATTCTTGGCCATAGCAGACTGAGGATCTTCCGCTGCCTCAATGAGGTCAAGTCGCTCTTGATCTTGTTCCACCATCAAGGATCCGGGAATCCGGACCTCGGGCATGCCAAGTACCCACTGGTTCGGGGCATAGCCATTTGCACGAGGATGTGCATTTCTGATCTGGGTGACGATGGTAGTCGCGGTGATCATGTCTTGTAGACCTTGGATCTGGCTTTCTTGGACCACTTTGGTCATGAGCTGCTTCCAAAGACCGCCAGCACGTTCAACTTGGCCTTGTTTCCATGGTGCCTCAAGCGGCATGGCCTCTTGCTCGACTCCAAATTGCTTCAGGTAGTCGGCGAAGCTGGCAAGGAATTCTCTTCCACGATCAACTTGAATAGACTTTGGAAGTCAGTCCCGCCCAAGAGCTCCAGCTCGTGAGGAAGTGCCTGAGGACCGCCTTTGAAGCAGGAGGTCCCTTTGATTCTCCAAGGCATGACACCACTTGGAACCCAGAGGACTGGTCCAGGATGTTGAGGAAGGAAAACTGAATGCTGGAGACATCACGGGCATAGAAAACATCGAGCAGGAGGTGGTCATTGAAAACATAGCGACCGGGTAGTCGAACAGGTTTGGGTCGACGTCGAGTGATGCTCTCACCACAAGTGTCGCAGGTCATCTGAGCAGCGGCACGGATGGCTTCTGGCTTGGCGTTCTGACGCCGGAGGATCCTCATCATCGTGTTGCGGGTAGGGTGACCAAAGTTCACATGCAAGGTTCTCAGGACCTTACGGAGATCCGGATCCACTTGAAGCCATTCTTGACGGCGCTGAGCCTCAGGTCTGCTGAGGATTGGATCAAGCCCAGCAGCGACATGTTCACGAAGTTCTTGGTCTTGAAGAGGTTGGTCGTCATCGACTTGATCCTCAGGGCCTTCTTGTACATGAGGTTGTTCTAATTGAGAAGGTCGCAAGTAGACCGGTGGAGCGTCAAACTGATTTGCCAAGATGGCCATGCGACCCCTCCTTTGCCGTCGAGGTCGGCGAGGAGGTTGAGGATCAGCAGGATAGGCCTCTTGAACATTCTTGTAGGCATTCTTCTCAATCTCGGCCTGCTGGATCATGGTCATGAGGACCAGGTTGTTGAGCTGAGTAGGCCAAACTGAAGCCTGAGCTGTTCGTGATCCGAAGCGGTTGCTGCCTTCCAGAACTTCATGTCGGTGGCTGTGATCACAACGGCAGTTGCTGAAGATGCTTTCAGCTGCGATCATGCTGGTGATGTAGTAGCTGGGCTTCTTATGTGGAAGCGGTGAGCATTGATGCGGTCCTTGACCGTCTTGTTGACCGTACGAAGAACTGAGCTTCCTTGTTCTCGAAGAGAGTCAACTGTTTCAGCGGCAGCACCATCCTTGGCGAGGTTGAACTTTGACCAATTGCCCCATGGGCCGCAAGGATGGGTGATCACCGTCACATAGGGATCCTCAAGGAGGAGGTCATGATGCAGATGCCTCTTGCCAGCGCTGGTGGATGCATCCCACGCCGAAGAGCTTGAATCAAGAGGGACTCCGACTTGCATGCCGAGGATGACTGCCATGAGTGTCAATCCCATTTGGCCGGCAAAGATCTGCTTCAGCCACTTCTTGCCAACAGGTGGGTGCTTGGAGACTCGCGCCGGTTGACCATGAAGGGTTCGAAGAAGTCATCTCCATCCAGTGAGCGGCACATGTCCTCAAGTTTCTTCCCTTTCTTGTTGGTGGTCTTGCGGATGCAGCAGTGTTTGGACGCAAAGTCGGCGAAGAGGGTCTCATTCTCACAAACGGCGGCCTGATCCTCAGGGATCTGTTGTTGTGCAAAAGGTCGGCCGGTGAGAGGATCAATGCCCAGGACATCATCACGCCACGTAGCCAGGTCGTCCTGCATATCGTAGTAATCATCGGGATTCATGCCGCCAAAATCGTTGGTGTACTCGGCGGGGTCAATCTCTTCAAGCCAATTCTTGAATGGGTCGGACTCGTCTCTGGCTTGAGCAGCAGGATCATAGGAAAGACCTGGCGGCGGAGTTGTTGACTTGAGCGATGCCTGGATGGTCTCTTCATCTTCGCTTTCAAATTCATCCATCTTGGAGCTGTCGAAGTCGAGGAGGTTCAGAGCCAAATGTCCTCGAGAGGTCTTGAGCAGTGGCTTATCGTAGATGCCAAGCGTGGTGAAGGACACAGTTTGCTTGCCCAGGTTGATCACAGCGCCCAGCTCTTCCGTGAAAGGGCGGCTTATCAGCATCGGAGTGTTGCCAGGCGTCTCAGCGCTGTGGACCTCTCCGTGGACACCACAGATGCCGACCGGGAAGATGCGGACGTGCTTCGACTGGATCTTGCCCCCGATGCCTCTGAACGTTTGGTCTTTGCTTCGTTTTGCAGAACTCAAACCATTGGCAAGAAGACCTTGTTCCATTTGATCCGCCCAATCCTTGCCGTGCATAGTCCGGGTGCAGCCAGAATCAAGGATTGCCAAGCCAGGTGGATCATCAGCAGACAGGGCATAGCTCTCCTCCTCCTCGGGCAGCACGGTCATCATGACCTCACATTCATGCAGGTGCACTGAGTTGGGATCATCGATGTCATACTGGATGGGAGCCCAAAGCTTTCTGACAGGTTCCATAGGGCTCTTGTCGATCTCGCGCTTGCCTTTGGACTCGCCCTCTTCCTTTGAAGGTTTGGTGATTCTCTCAGCTGAAGCGCGCACCAGGCGCAGGCGGCCATAGAGATAGAAGGCGAAGCGGAAGATCTCTGGTGACATCGGTTCATTGGCGAGAGCATGAGTCATCACCTGCTTGCAGTAGTGCTCGGCCTGCGGGTCGGAGGAGACGACGTCGAAGCGATGACCCTGAAACGGGCTTCCATCATTGATCAACTCACAATCGCTTGGTAGAGGTTGGAGGATGTCCATGTCCTCGGAAGGAAGGTCAGGGAAGTCTGGTAGATCTTGATCAGGACTGATCAGCACACCATAGAGCCAGACTCGCTGCCTTGAGGCTCGCACAATTCGTGCCGTTGGTGGGTGCTTGGACGATGAAGAAGGTCCTGAAGCGACCGGAGACGGTGTAGAGTTCCCTGAGAGGACCACGTCCCAACCATCAGGAGTCGCGCTTGCTATGGAGAGGTTCTTGATGGGACCTTGTGTCTTCTGCGGAGTTGCAGGCTGAGATGCCTTCTTCGGATAGCCAGCGAGAGGTGCTTGATCTTGTAGTGCTTGATGTTCTTCTCTCACCTGACAAACTCGACGAAACAGGCCTGCTGATCTTTCAGATGCGCCCCACTTCGTGCACAGGAGAATTTGGACCAGATAGGACCACATCTCGATTGGCTCCTTTCGATGGCCGATGATGATCGTGCGGTCGCAGCCACGCTCCTTGCAGGTGACGTGTCTGGTGTGGCCATTGGCGCCGCGATGAAGTTTTCGCTCATCACCACCACGGTAGGAGGAGTGCTCACAAAGTTTGGGACAGTTCAAGGCCATGAAGGACTCAGCAGAACCATGGGTCTCTGAAGCATCACAGATGTGGCGGAAAGCCACTCGCTTCCGCCTGCAAAGGTGCTCAGGAGTAGGATCCGGCAGCTGCTGGCAGTTGAGGTCGTTCACAACATAGGCTGCCATGGTGTAGATCCCATGAGACACATCTTGCCCATCTGAAGTGCCAGTGCCGTTGAGGTTGATTGGGTCGTACCGATACACAGAGGCCTTGACATTCTCAGGAGTGATGAGGTTGTCAGTCACGTAGCACTCCTCGACCTCTGCAGTCGGAGACTCAACCATTGCAGCATCGGACACATCATGATCTTGGTGATCAGGTTCCGCTTCATGAAGGGCGAGCAGAGTAGTGGCCGGAGACTTCCTCTTCGGAGGTTGGCCTTTCTTCTTTGCTGAAGGTGCCGATGACTTTCCGCGGCCTTTTCCTTTCTTCACAGGACACTCTGGATCACCTGCCCAGTGGCCTTTCTGTTGGCAGGCAGTGCACGGGGTGACGGACTTCAGGAAGCGGACTGCAGACTTTCTCTGGTCCTTAGCCTTCTCGGAGAAGCTCATTTCACCGCGAGCCTGAAAGCCAAATGCTTGCTGGCTGGGAGAGCTTGGAGTAGAGGACTTGCCAGACATGAACTTCTTCTTCTTGAAGCGATGCTGGGCCACAGTGGCGAAGGCCTCAGCGGTGGCAGGATCTTCTGAAAGGTCTGGGAAGTCGCTCAAGAGGACGTCCATGAGCTCGTCATCGGAATAGCCAGCGTAGGCCTCGTCGGTGGGACCATCTTCATACTCTTCATCGTGGCCTTCCTCGATGTAGACATCATCGTCATACTCGGCAGGCTCAGGTTCATAGTCCTCAGCAGCCAGGACTTGCCGGGTCTTACCACTGAACTTCTGCTTCCATTGCATGCGAACCTGCTGAGTTGGAGGGCCACCTTGCTGTCGTGCTCCAAGGTAGTCACGACGGTGAACGGGCTTCCCAGCGGCATTGGGAAATTGGATCCGCATGGCGTGTGCAATCTTCTGGAACTCGTAGGTGTTGTTGCAGGAGCTGAGCACGGAGGTCTGTTCTTTTGGATCGAGGCCTCCAAAGCACAAAAGCATCATGGCTCTGACCTGCTCTGAGACCTGCGTGCCGGGGCTGTTGTCCTCGAGGCGCTTGAAGTCTTGCTCACGGCGTACGATGTACTGTTGCATGGTCTCATAGTTCTTTCTCCACACGCTGGTGCTGTAGAAGGCCTGAAAGAAGAGTTCACTTGTCTTCACTGGGAGTTCAGCTGCTATCGAATCCTTCAAGGTGGACAGGAGGAGGTTCATGCCAACGTCGGTCGCCTTGCCGTCGCTGTTCTTGGTCTTCAACTTGCCGTGTTCCAGCTTGCGGACCGACTCGTATGCAGCACCAGTGAGGCCAGCCCTCAAGTGAACTGGCGTTGCGATCTGGAGGCCGTCAGTGCCTTCTCTTCCATGAAAAAGATCCCAAGCCCGCTCTTCATACTCTTCAAAGAGCTCAGCTTCCCCACTGTATTGTGGGACTCCATAGCGATCTGTGATCAGACCGCCTGCGGTGGTCATGCCAAAGAGCTCAACCGTGAGGAAGGGCTCGACCAGGTCGTAGGGCCCGGTGCTCGCCGGAGCACCGGGGCTGCGGAGCGAGCGCAGAGGAAGCGCAGCAGCAGCGGCCGCGCTAGCGGAGGCCCGAGATTGCTCTCAGGCTCCGCTCACCATCAAAAGCGAGCTTGCGTCGCAGCGAGGTGCCTTTTCGAACCTTGTGCCAAGAGCGCTCTACGGCGCAGCGGGGTTCAAGCACAACCTCTCATGAGTGACCGGCTGGACTGCTATGCTGTTCCTGCTTAACAAATTCACATTCTATAATTAGTTATATACCACAGGGAGTTGCCCACTGATCAAGAGTCACATCTGTCATGTAGAATCAGCCTCGCCTCTGCAACAGCTCGGACACTGCCTACCGAGAGTGGTCGAAGTCAGTGAGAACATGTGAGAACCTTCGAAGGACTCGCATCACATTTGCCTATACACTCCCACACGCAACACCGATCAATTGATGGTATGGGTGGGTGGGATTGGAAGTCGCCACGAAAACCCGAACGCAGGATCTTCACAAGTCCAACCCACCCACCCAGCCGCTGAACTCCGGGTGATCCGTTGACGGACCGCTGAAAGCGTCACCGTTTCGTCACCACATGCCAAGACTCGAGAATGAAATAGACAGATACGAAGCATGCAAGGGACGAGACTTTCATGAGCTGAAAACTGAGGAAATATGAGGAAATTATATAGCTTGCTGCAACCAAAGGGTATTACTGTTGGCCCCCACCCGCCCCAATGAACATGCCCACTTCCATCATTGTGGCAAGGTCAAGGTCTCAAAAGCACGAAAACAGAAAACGTGAAAACACTACGGTAGTGAGGTCCGGTGTAGTCACCGCCGACGACGTTCTTGCGGCTGCTTGATTGCCCGTAGGCAAGGTGGTGCTAGGTGATGTCAGGTGGTTTCCTATCTCTTTACCCCCAGCCCCCCTGGCAGCCTGCAGCGCACCGGGCAGCCTTGGCTCCGGCTCCGGCGCCGGTGGCTCTGGTGCAGGCTCTGGCGCAGGGGCCTTTGTCTCGAGGAAGTGGTCAGGTCCGGAGAGAGTCTCTTTCCCCCGAAAGCAGCAAATCTTTAGTGGGTAGAAAAGCACCCAAACAAAAAGTAATTATTGCAAACATCGTGTGCAGGCTCTGTTGGTGTTTTCCTTGTGTTTTTTCCTCTAGCTCCATCGGAGGGTGTCCATTTGGTCGCATGCACCGCCGGCCTTCGCTTTCTCGAAGCCTTTGGACCTCGAAAGACCGCAAAATCGGTGAGTCAGTGCGGTGGTCCCAAAAGAGCTCATGAGGGCTCCTCAGGGCTCCTGATCTTCCGAAACTCCGACTGCGGATGATGATGCTTGGGAGGGGTCTTTGCTGAAAGTTGTGGTGGATCTGTTGCAAGAATAGGCCAGGTCAAAGTCCATTCTCCCCATTTGCTAAATGACAGAACTCTAGACTCTAGAATGCATTCAGTAATAGGGGTGCATTTGTTGTTGAAGGGATTCGCAGGTCCTGAGAACTGTTTTGAAACCCAAAAGGCAACCAGGACTATGTTACGAACATGTATTTTGAACAACACCAAATCGAAGGGTAAGCTCCTTTCTTTAACAAAACCGAACCCTATGTTGATATGTCGAATCGTCGCAAAGGAAAAACAAAGGATGACATTGGGAATACTTGCAGCCCCCCAATACAACCAAAACCTATTGGAGGTGACAGTTGGGCGCCACAAGTAGGAGTTTAGAAAGGGTGCAATATCATACCCATTAAAAAATCAGTTCAGTGGGGGTCTGAAAATGAGATTAGTTTGCATAGTCAATACCGTTCAGAAAAATGCAGAACCCTCAGACCAGTAAAACAACAGAAAACCGCTGGTCTTAGCTCCCCAGCGCAGCTCCTCGGGTCTTCTTCCACTCCTTAAGCTTCTTCAGCATCTCTGAGTCGCCCTCAGGTCGCACCGAAAAGTGTTTCTGCCTTGAATGTTGAATGTCTTTCTTTGGTTCTCAGTCTCTCCATGCCCCCTGGAACAGGAGGTGTCCACGTTCATGTCAATGAGCCGGAGGATAGTGTCATTCATAGTCCACTCCAAGGTGCCAAAATACCCAGGGTTCATTCACTGGGCCCCAATGCTTTAATTACTGAAACCATACGTAGTCTGCGCAATAGAGAGGACGCACCACCTTGTTGTCATTCAGGTGCAATCCCGCTCCATTCCACTTGCTCTCATGTGGAATATGTGGGAATCATTGCTCTCACTGATAGTGAGCATTTCAGCAAATCACAGCAATTAAGGCTCTCGCACTGTTTTCGGATGGCAGATGACTATCTGCATTAAGCCGGTACTGGAGACTGGCAAACAGCCCAAGGCAAAAGCTGCAAGGAAACAGAACGCAATGCGGTGATAATAAGACTCATCAACCACCGCTAAGAAGCGAATTACGCACAGGCTTTGTGCTGGCTCGCCCTCTCGGGAGTGAACCATGTGCTGCGCGCCGACTATGGTCAAATATCTTTTGCACAACAACTTATCACTGGACCAGGAAATGTATGGCTCTATGGGCCAACCACAAGTTGCTTGCTGGCATTGAACGCAATAATGACTCAGTTAGCAACCTTGACCAAAGAAACTTGGGCCACCCGAATAACCATCTTGGCCATCCAGCCTTGTCCATTGCATGGCTGCGCTCTCAACCGACATTCACTACACACTTGTCTTGAAGAGACAAGGTGTTCATCTTGGGCACTGAAGCTTCGGAACGGCCCTCCTCGCACAATGCCTGCTTAGCCCTCAAACCCATTCGAATGAAGGCTCCAAGCGGCTCTCGCATATTCTTTTTGAATAAATCGAACGTGGCGATGAGAGCTCCCTTCTCCTCCAGAAAAGGAGGATTGCGAAACTTAAGTCTTATATAGTTGCTGCATGTTGCTGCCACATTGGTCAGGTACAAGAGAGAAAACCTAATGAGACAAAACATGCCCGAACTGACGGCCTCCTCAGAGATGCGCTCCAAAAAGGCTTCTCGGCAAATGTCTACAGATAGCTCCAAGATGCGACAGGAAGGCTTCACCTCGTTACAAATCGCCTGCAAATCACTCGATGTTCAACGGCCAAGCAGCTAGGCGCTACAAGTAGAGACGAATACACTTTCAGGAAGACAACACCACCTCCGGGAACAGGTGATTCTGAAAACAATTTGTTTGAGCTGGAGATCTCGCGTATTTGGTCCTCTTCGGAAACGACAAGCACCGGAAATGGAATGGACACATCACCAACTAGACACACCAGGCCACAGCGAATTATCATACCTGATCAAGGCTGCACCCCGCCTGGTGTTCTTTTTGGAGCTCTGCCAACTCCGATTCGAGGTCCTTGAGCTCGTCTCCCATCTCCTTTTGCGCGTCTTTGAGCTCGCCCACCTCTTCCTTCAAGTTGTCAATAAGTTCCCACTCCTGATCAGCTTGCAAATCCATGCAAATCTGCTCCACAACGACACGACCCGACCCTTCCACGTCCTTGTCCTGATCCTGCTCTTCTTCACTGGCGGTGCTGGTATTGCTCCTGCATGTTCTGGGATTCATCGTAGAGTTCTTCAGCTCTTGCTCCTTCTGCTGCAAGACTTCCTAGACACGCGCTGTGAAAATTGGGGTTTGAATCACACCCCAGGACAACCCTCACTAAATCGCATTCACATGCGTTGACTGACCTTGTGATCCTTGAGCTGTTTCTTCTGCTTCCGAATCCGCGTCTCAATGACCTCGTAGATCAAGAACTTTGGTCCCCCCACTTGAATCAAATCAGCCAAATCAATGTTGCATGTTTGTCATGTTCCCACCTCAGCGGAGCCATCGGCTTGATTCTCGATGGCCTTCTTCTGCAGGCGGCTAACCAGCTTTTCTTTGACCTGAGACACCTTTGCTGGGTCGGTCTCTTTTGCTGCACTGCAAATGTCTTCTGGTCCAATGCCGGCCTCCAAAATGTCCTTGCACACCTCGAGCATGGCGCTTTCATATGCGTGTGGAAAAGATGCAGTTAATAAATACTACATTAGCAACGAAAGAAGTTCACTGGGAATCTAGTGGCAAGCCTGATCTGGATCACTGCCGTCCATCTTGGCCTCATACCGCAACAGCTCCCGCATGTCGTTCTGCGGTATACCCAGGCGCGGCAAGCTCCGCTGACGCAAGAGCGGTGTCAGAACCACCTGGTCACACAGAAAGCTGCCCGGTATGTCCAGTTATATATGTTGATAGAAGTCACTGATACTTGCAGAATCTCAACGTTTGTTATAATTACAGTTCTCCTCCTTGTGCCGGCAACAGCGGGGTCACAGGAACTGATGAAATTCACTAAGGACACTCTTCAAGTAGGGTGTTAGCTGTTGGGTAAAGGTTACACCCGACTCAAGATTCTCCAGCCGATATAGCATCCAACTCTATGTTGGAACTCTGTTACACACCTTGGCTTTGGAGATCTTCTCTGTTCCACCTGGAAGAGGTGAAGCAATCTGTTCCTGCGTCGTGAGTCGTGCGTCTGAAGAAAAAGCTTATTTGCACTGCTGCGACTGCTCTTTTCACGTGAACTCTATATATATATATACACAGAAGCTTGCATATCATACAGGCTCATGTGCTGTCCTTGAGCGAGTCACTGAAGAGCACAATCGATTGCACCATCCCTAGCAAGTCCTGCAAAACTCCAAGGATGAACAGATATGAATAGAATGCATGGTGAATCAATTGGGGTCTGCAACTGCCCACTAATAGCAGTGAGGCAAGTCACCCCAGGCTTTATCCGCGGACAATGAATTCCTGCTGTGGCAAAGAAAGCACTGCTACGATCAAAAGGTAGAATTAGAAGTCCTGCTCAAAAGCGCTGTTCCGCTTAATCTGCTCCTTCATCTTCGTCAAACCGTCGAGCTCTTGGAGCAAGAGCTTTGAGCTGGTTGTGCCAAAGTTCTCGAGTTGACTCTGCTGTTTCATTCCAATTTGGTTCACCTGGGTAACATGATTGTCCTGCAGCTTCTGCAAGGCGGCCAACATATTGCGGCTTGTCTTTTCAGCTGACTCCATGAGTTTCTCCGCATCCTCCAGATCACCTTTGCACGTCTCCAAGCCTTGTGTTATGTTGAGCACTCTTTCTTGAGCTGAATTATGCTCTTGCGTGAGCTTCTTAACTTCATCTCCCATGTCCTCTTCAAGCTTGCGGTACCTCTTCGTCAGTTCTTCCTCATCTGATTTGGACATGTTTTCTGCATCACGCTTGGCTTCTTCAAGTTCTCTGCTTTTCTCTGCGTAGCGTTCTTTCAGCTCTTTGGTCCGCTCCTGATTCTTAACTTTGTATTCCTTCTCCAGCGAACGTAGCATGGAAACTTTCGTTTCCAAGAAGCTATGCTGTAGGTTTACCATTTTGGTCAAATCCTCGAAGACACGAGTCAAGTCTTCGGCCTTGACCAATTGCAGCAAGTTGATCTTCTCAGCACCAAGTTCCAAAAAGGTCTGCCCCCCATTTGCAGCTTTCACTAGTGGCTCCAAACTTTCCTGCACGGTGACAGTATTGCCGCCGCGCTCTGCAATATGCACGAAAATCGTGCACATGCTGCGCTCCTGGGCAACCGATTCATGAATTTCTTTCGCAATCTTGGCTGCCTTTGCAATGTCCCAGCTATCAGACAGGCCATCCGACAGGAAGACCGTGAAGAAGCGCGCTAACTTTGGCTCGGCGTTGGCGCGTTCTTTGATTTTCTCCCATGCGGATGCAAAGCAAGTACCGCCTCCCCGCTCTTCATTCCTCAGCTGCTCCACGAAGTTCTTGCTCACTGGGACACACTGTGCCAGGCATTTTGCGCTCCCATTGAAGCAAATGGTGCTGACTTTATCCTGCGAGCCCCGGCTCAGAAGTGTCCTCCGGAAAGCATCAGCCGCTTCAAGGGCCAAGGTCCAGCTGGTTGAACCCAACACCCCATGGCGAATGTCCATACTGCCACTCTTGTCAAACGCAAAGACGATATGATTGAAGTTGTGGATGTCCAAGGCTACAAGCTGCTTCTCGTTCTCTTTCAACTTGGCTTCACACGCATCAAGGGGCTCCCTGCTCTTGCGCTCATCCTCTTCTTGCCGCGCCTTCAAGGCCTTCATTTGTTGTTCCACTTCCTCTTTTCGTGCAGAGTTTCTCGCAATGAGGTCGTCCTTGCAGGCAGGCCCCATCGTTGCACTCGAGACTGTCTATGGTAAACACGACAAGCCAAAGGACAAAGGGAAACAACTCAAGCACTACTTGGTCACACAAAATCGCACTGCTCCTTGGATCTGTCCTTCTTGTCCCGCAGACTATCCAATTCAGCCTGCTTGTGCTGCAACCTGGTTCTTAAAGACTCTTCCTCCTCCTCCGCCTGTTTCAACCTGGCTTCCTGGAAGCCTTTCTCCGCTTGCTTCAGGGCAACCTCTTCAGGTCACGGTTGTCTCAAAAACACTCAGTCCGCATGAGGTGTGTTCATGTTTCGCTGGCTGTAGGAAATTGAGCTTACTACAGCCACAGGTCGACCCACGTACAGCAACCGGCTTGGACCCTTGGCCTCCAAAGCACTTACCCCGCCCTGTACCTTTGCTTTTTGTCCTGCTTCCTGTGTTTTGGCTTATCCACTAGAAAGAGAACTCCCTGCAATTTCTCTCTTATTATGTTGGTGCTGTTCTCCTACGCAGACTCTGGATCCCTCTAAGTGGTTTTCGTCCTGGTTTCTATGCGAAGCGCAGGCAAAGTTCAATCAAGGGGTCATGATTCTTCCAACAAGCACATTGAGACTGACATGTGTCAAGTTGCACTCACCTATGTAAAATGCCAAATAACGTATGATGTATTACAGAGGTTATATTATATAGTTGCACCGGCAAAGGTGATCAGGCACATGTCGAGTTGCAAAGATATGAAATAACACACAGGCACACAGCTTCGCAGGGTTGACTGACACACCTTCGGTTGAAAAGCTTGAACACACAGGTTGACTTCCGCTGGCTGAGCTTGCACAAGTCTTTTGGCACACAGTGAGGTCCACAGGAGGAACTTAAAGTTCACTTGCACCGGGGCAACGCCAAGTATGTTGAATAACTTGGTTGGGAATACTTGTTTGGATTTTGAGGCCCTTTCGAACTATACAAATGCAATTTTGACGACTTGGATTGAATGCCAAGTTTGAGCCATTGAATCTTGAAGAGGCTTGGAAGCGGATTTGCAAGTGAAGGCTGGCACGGAGTGGACCATTGCAACTGTGGATAACTCGAGGAGGACGTCGAGGGCAGGCTCGCAGAAAGTGTTTCTTCAAAATGTGTCCAATTCTGAGTCTAAGTGGTGATTCTCCTCTATCCAACTCATGGGCTCCTCTAGGGTCCTTAATCATGAAGCGTAACAATTGTGTGCGCGATGTGCGAGAATCATGTATAAAATTAACTATTATATATATTGTTACATACATTGATACATATACTTTCAGAAATGTAGAAGTGCTCACAAAGACACACTAGCGGCACATTGTCTGTGAGTGGCCACAGCAGGAAATTCCTAGAATGATACTGGAAGCCTTTGACCTCAGAGAGCACTCTGCCATCCGTCAAGCCTCAGTTTTCTTCTCGCTGACTTCTTTGTGCATGTCGTTCTTTTGCTGCTGAAACTGCTTTTGCTCCTCCCACACATTCCTGAGTTCACCCAGGATATCTGAGCTGCTGATATTGTCGAGGGCATCTTGGAGCACATCAAGCATTGCATGATTGTGCCCTCGGTCGCAGCAGGAGCCTAGCACTTCCTCCATGTACCGAAACTGTTGCACAACAGTTTCGATTCTCTTCATCTCTGCTTCGATAAACTTGCTGTCAAACTTGACGTTGCTGCCAGCCCCAGCTCCTCTGCCTGATCAAACGGGATGCGAGCGACAGTGTCAAGAGAAAGCATGACACGATGTTTGTTTTGTAGTTTCACCAACTGAGGATTCTAATGTGACCTTCACGTGTCCGTCAGCCCCGCCCGGCAACAGCCTGTCAAGTCAAAGATTCGATCGATGCGCTCATATGCGTCCATGACCACTTGGAGCAGGTCCCTACAATGATGACTCCCTCGCACCAGGGTCGTCGTCAGGTCGTAGTTCCGTTCTGAGACAAAGAGATGGTGCAAGAATCCGGACGTCGGTTAAACCAACTGCACCGTATGTTGGTGTAAGATGGTCTAAGCATGTTTAAGCTTACTGTCTTCTCAAATGATGCTTTGCCATGCATGCCATGCAAAAAGGCCCAGGTATATATATATATATAGACCCAAAGGGGGATCAGTTTCGTCTCAGCCATCTGCACTGTGCGGAAATGGTGGATCAAACGGCCAACTCGCAGGAGATCTGCACCATGAAGACTAGCCAAAGGATATCTTGCACCCGGGCCATGATGGGGTTGGATGGTGAACAACGGCGGCAATGGGTCAGAGCTCCATACCCCAGGTGTAACACACAAAGAGCCCTCGGTGTTGGTCTTGCCCACAAAAAGCTTTCTTTGCGTTCAAGCATCTCTCGCTTGACTTCAAGATCTCAAGGAGCTTGTGCTGACACGCTGCTACCCCTGGGTCGGACCCATTCATCAGGCTTTTTGCAGCGCAGCGGACGGTCTCACCCAGCACACTCATCTCCTTGCTGGCCTGAAGCAGGGGAGACGGTCGGATTAGGATATTCTCAAGGATTAAAGTGATGGAGACTGTTATGGATGTTCAGGATGTTCGAACAGGCTTTCGCATACAAGAAACTCCAATCAGTGAAACGGCAAACAAATCAAAATGTACTGAGAGTGCAACCTCCAAAGCAAACTTGATGATCTTCCAGGCTTAAAGAATCGAGTGCACACACATATTCCATATTTGTCAATTCCAATGCTCAATCGATTCTGCTGCAACGGTCTCCAATTCACACGGCTTTCCACCAGGCCTCTGGCCAGTGCTCACACTTCAAAGCCAACGTTCGGACAGCCTCGGAGTGGCAAGTCATGTCAGCCGCCCGCCTTGTGTTTTGCACCTCAGTGACGGTCGCAAATAGGCATCGACTGCATCGATGGACTTCACCGGGTGGTACCAAATATCTGATATCTGCCTCTATTGGTTTGTCGTAGCGCCAAAACTATACAATAACACCTATCCGTGCTGGAGAATCACCAAGATTATGCAGGTAGGGTAGCCAGTTTGATTAGCCGAATATGCCTTTGCCCCACCGGGTACTCAAACTGACTCGACCATGGATGCCACACCCGCACCAGGCCTGGGTGTCTGGATCCTCAGCTGCTGTAGCACCGGCACTATTTTCGGCACCATCCACTCCTGCAGCATTTGAGCTGTCGAGCGGCGACGCTGTTGCACCATCAACCGCCTTCATCACAGGATCAGTCGTGCGAACTCGCTATAGCTGTTGAGACTCTGAGAGCTGCAAGCCAAACTGCCGCCGGAATGATTAGATATATGGAGCATTGCAGGAGTTCCAAGTGACAGATTCAATTATTTTATCAAGGTTGTTTGGGATCATCATGATTCATTACAGCCTTACTTACTAGAGTATGTTGTTGTTGTTGCTGAGTTTGCTCTAGGTCGAAACTCATTTCTTCATGCTGTTTCATCCATCTCCTGAGCTTCGCACCGACACCTCCACACCACCACTGGCACGTCGAGGGATCGCACGCTCTACATGGGAGGCCTCGTTCAGGCCGCTTTCAACCAGTGGTTCAGGACAGTCGGAGAGGTCTCATATCATCATATTGTCAATTTCAAGGCTCCAAGGGGACTGGTTTCGGACTTGCTTTTGAGCCTAATTGATGGATGTTCGGAGATCAGGATCAGGGGTCAAAACCGAAACGTCTTGGGGAAGCTCGCTGTCGCCGTAGACCTTCCAAACATCCTAGTCATTCCGGGAGCAGGTCTCCATTCAACTTGACCCTCACTGGCTGGTGAAGTAACACTGTAATCACTGCCTCATGTTTTCAGAAATGCAAACATTTCGTCAATCCCAAAAGCATCGTTTAATTAAACATTCACCATCCTTCGCCTGTGGAATTCCGTGTCCGTCTTCTTAGTCTCATATGTACACCTCCAGCTTTTCAGGCTGGTTTCAACATGTTTCAACCTATCTCTCAGACTGGGCTTTAGAAGCCTGCGTGCTGAAAGGCCTGTTTGCATGGTTCTGGCTGTTCCTGGAATGTTGTTCATCAAAAGTGATTCCAACATCAAGCATGCTTGAGGTTCAAAAAAGAACGTGTCCGACTGCATTTTTAGGGTTGACCAGTAATGATGTGTCAGGGGGACCTCGAAATGACCAAGAGTGACCCTAACGGAGCTGCTCTTCGACACACCGACCCGGCCAGCACTGGCTCACTGCAAAAGGCCAGGAACCTGGGAATCACCGCTTCCAGCATTCGTGCACCCTTTGCAATGCGCCATTGATGGGTGGCATTCCGGTCGAAAGTGATACCCTTCATGGCCACATGGGCAGGGGGCACAGGGTGGGCCGCTAGCAGGAAACTCCTGGTACATCAAGGGTCACATGCCCTGTCGGTGGACCAGCTGGTGGACCAACGGAAAGGCTGATGAACAAAGTCATGAACCACGTGGGAACCATAAAAATGCATGATGTTCTATTGGACATTGAATGACATTGATATGATGTGGTCCCCGAACAATTTCCCCAAACCATTCAAGACTCTTTCTCTGGACAACGCTTTGCTGGTTTGGGCCACCCCCAGCCGGGCGGGCAGGGAAGGGCACAACTAGTCACCCCAACTATAGCTACAGGTCATCACGGCAAGCGACTTTCATCCATAACGAATTACAGGGAGTCTCACGACCCTCATCATACAAGAAGAACAAAACCCATGGTAGTGATCCCAGGGCTCCAAGGATGTGAATTCTATGCTATCCTTTCTGGCAAGTTACTTATATAGTGAATGTCAAACTCATGTTTGTCTGAATATGGAATTGGAAGCAGGGCTGTACTCTGAGTTGTGGACTATCTAAATATATAGGTCCAAAAGTCCAATTGTGGCTGGCGCGGTAGTAGTGAGTAACATCGAGCATGACATAGTCAGTTCAAGTTGCAGCTCTGCGGCTTGCAACTACAAATTCAGTTAATTAAATATGGCTGGCTCCAACACAGGGTCCACTCTGCTTCCCCCATTGCTGCATCCATCTGGGCTGCCACGCGGTGTGCCAACGGCCATGAGCAACAGCGGCTGCAGGCGCCGCCATGCGCAGCGCGGACCGTCGGGTTGCATGGTGCGTTTCATGGGTGCGTGGACGTGTCAACGTCCAAAGCGCAGGGGTGGTGCGGAGTGGGCTGGAGGCTGGAGGGTCACCCAAGTCAAGGATGATGGGAAAGCTGGAGTTCATGAATAGCGCATCAACTTCTGGAAAGAACATCACGCATTTCAGCCACTTGGAAGGATTGTTGGCTTTTCCTTGGGATAGGCCAGATCCAACCAGGGTCAGCAATGCTTTCCGCGATAGAATTGGCCTTTGGATTGCTAGTGAGACTTGACTTCCGGAATTCGACCCAATCAATGTCTAATGCAGTACTCTGGCTCGCAACGCTGCTGTTGCTTGTTGGCTGCAGAATTTGGCATTTGAAGAAAGAATTGCAGGTGCATCAATGACACAAAACTTGGTGCTGCTCTGCGTGCGAGTTCTCAACAACAATCAAACACCTCTCATGCAAGTTCCTCAAAAAACAGCCTGAGTGCGCTTGTCGCCAATCAGCCACAGTCGTGGGAAAGGACAATAGGCATCTTCAGGGTTTGTTCTTCAAGTCCTTTCCATCTGTCAAAAACTATCTGCTTCCCATGGCAGAGAGTCTAATGTTTAACTTGTCTGAAGTCCTTCTCAAGAGGTAACTGAGGTGACCAGTTTTCTTCCTGGTGTCATCCATTTTCCATGCACCCGCAATCCGTCGAGGCCGAGACCTGCTCTGCACAGCTTGCTCTCCTGTCCTGCACAATGGAGACACCGGCCCAACCAACTGTGGTGTTGAATGGTCGTGAAGGCCCATGGACTGGTTTGAGTCATGATCACCTCACGAATTCCAATATGTTCTAATCTCCCGAGTTTGCTCCCCGAACGCTGCTGCCCTACGTCCATGCGCACACTCAGAAGTGCAGTGAGAGTCACAGTGAGCTATGTAGTTCTTCAACAGGCAGGGGCAGCTGAAGTGCGTGGTGACGCCGGTCAAAGGAGCCCACCTGTGATTCAGGAAAGACAAAAAATAACAAGATGGAACCCACGAACCCGAATGCAAGCACGATCGAAAAACTAATATGTCCAAAGGACACTCTTGTAGGACACTCTTGCGGGACACTCTGT
>CAXAMN010025184.1:393325-413328 GCA_963970005.1 Durusdinium trenchii
GACTTGTCACGAAAACCGAGCTTCGCTGCCACACCCTGAAACGCAAATCCCAATGGCACGGCCACATCCAACACCCCAAAAACACGACTCTCCAAACGTTAATCTCAATGGAACTGCGCAGCAAACTGCAGATCTCACAAAACGCTGCGCCTGTGCAGTGAAATGCATCACGTTTCTTGCGCGACATGTCCTTGTCATGCAAATCCCAATGGAATAGCGGCGCAAACTGACACGTGACACGTCCATGCAAAGTCACTTGCAAAAGCTTCCCCCAATGGCAGCAAATTTGAGACGCGACGACGACGACAGACGACGACAAACGACGACAAACGACGACACGACGCAAGCCATGCAAACACAGCTCCAACCCCCAGACCCCCAACTATAAACGGGAACCCTTCGCTACGCATTCGGGAAAAAACTATATAATCTAATATATAATCCACTGAGAAGAGACCATAAGGTAGAAACTTCCGATGGATGCAATTGACCGAGCTCTCGGATCGCTTAAACTAAGGGTGAACTCTCCTTACCATGGAATCTTCTCAAAAGCCAAGGGAGAGCTGGGTAAAAGCCATCGGGAATAAAGTGGATTTCGGGCCGGCCCAGTTCTCTCGTCGTTCCCCGCCCTTCGCAAAGTCTTGGAGAAACCACCTCTTGCCACATGGGCGGGCTCGGAGCTGTCCTAATGGCATCGAAGGGACGCTCCAGGATCAGCAAGACTTGAGCCATCTGCCTCGGTGATGCTCAAGCCGACTTTGGCCCTGCCATGGGTAGTGGGGAAAGACTCATTGGAGACTGAGCAGATCAAAAAGGGTGAGCTATCTGACGGCCGAAGCATTCTCGCAAAAGCAACAGCTGAGCAATCGACAAACCTCCCACACCAAACCCCTTACAACGCCCTCCTATCCTATCCCATCACCCTGTTGGCCAAGAAGCTCCAATATGGGCGCCTTCTCACAAGGATCATCAGTGAAGAGCAAAGCTTCCTCCCAGTGCTGCAGTGCCTGAGCAGCAGGTGTGCTGTGACTCAGTTTCTCTCTCTCTCTCTCTGCTTAGCCGGGCACCAAGAAGGTTGGAAAGCAGTTACGTATATAGTTATATAACACACCAGAAATCAATGAGGTGTACCTCTTGGGGGAAGTGAAAGACATCTAGAGAAACATGAAGTCAAGTCAAAGTCAAGTCAATGACTGCTTGAGTCTTCGCAAGCCGTTCAAGCATCTCCCCACGACTGCTCCGCCCACGACTGCTCCGCCTCTGCATAGCGCTCCGCCTGCGCCAAGACGCTCCCCTCGGAGCGAAGCCTGGCCGAGGCGTCCGGGAGGTCAGCAGACTGGCCCATGGGGTCGAAGCCGCGAGGGCGTGAGAGGGGGGATCAACATGGATCAACCGCTTCAAAAATGGGTCCTAGAACTGGTCCCAGAACTGGTCCGATGGTCCAAGATGAGAACTCCTTCGAAGGCGGGCCCGATCGCCCAGGTGCAAAAGAAGAACTTCCCCCAACGCGAGGTGTGAGCAAGCCTCCAACTTACGTGCGGATGTCTGTTTGGTCTTCCGCCATGCATCGTTTCCCAGGGGTCGTGCTGCATGCTGCTGTATCCATTCCAATGTGATTTGCTTTTTGCCAGCATAGATGCGTGTGGGTCAAACCCCCATGCTTTTTGGCACACCAACATAGATGGATGTGACATTATCCGTTCCCCCACAAAATGGTTCAACCCACCAACAGCCTGCCCTCACTTCTTCCTGGGTGGGCTTAGAAGTCCCCCCGAAGTGCGAAGCAATACCCCAATCCCCACAATTTGTAGGAAACGTGACCCATCCTGTGTCCCCAACACATACCCGAAGAACAAGCTTGCTGATGGGTGAATTGGAATCTACTTTGGTTGCCCTTCCATTGTCAAAGGCATCCAAATGCAGCCAGTGTGATGTCTGGCAAGCCTTAGACGTGGATCTGCTAAGTTTGATATGCTTTCATCTCACCCTTGATTTCCTTCCAGCCTCTTTCTTTTCAGCTCAGCATCCTCCAACTGTCCAGTGATGTTGGCAGTCCTCAGATCCCGTGGGCGGACGTCCTTTTCTTGTGCGTGGCAAGGTTTTGGGAGAAAAAGCTCACCAAAGAATGAAAAGATTGACCACCAATAATTACTTAGATGGAATGTATTCCCAGCAGTGTTCCACGGGGTGACATTCCACTCCCATATCAGTGTCTTTGGGAAGATTCCCTGCAACCTGTCGTTTAGGTGCACACACCGATGCAAGCACTGACACCCAAACCTGGATCATGAATTGGAAAATCCATGAAACTCCCACTCCCAGGCCAAAAACAAACAGAATCTCTCATCTGCATCCCTTCGCTTGTCACGCTACCTAGGACCCAACCTGTCCTCGGACCCAGTGTCTTGAAGTGCCAACCATCCATCTTTTCAAAACAGGTCACTTGTGAGTTCCAGGCGCTTGTTCTAACGGCACATCACAACACACTTCTCGCCGAGGCGCAGGTTGGGCTCGAGGAGTTCATCCTCAATCTCCTCCTCGCAGGCGGCGAAGGCAGAGCCCAGCTCCTCCGAACGAGCTCGCAGTGTGAAGGAACGAGGCTCCTTCCGGAAGCCCAGCAGATCCTTTGGAGACACTGCCTCCATCCGCCTCCAGCCCTTGGGGTTGAGAAGTAAACAGATTCGTCAATCATGCGTGATAAATCTACTGCATCTACTTGACTTGCCATGTAGGAAGGTTTCACATGGATTGTGTGTGTGGTTTCATGCGCAACTAACTTCCATGCGCTGTACATGGAGGCTTTGTGTGAACCAGAAACACTATAACATGTATACATAGGTATACTACATGCGTCGGGGTTTAGTCACCGCGGTTTGCAAAAAGTCACCCGGCCGCATGTAAACGCAGCATTTGTCAGAAGTCACCCGGTTTGCGAAAAGTCACCCGTTTTAAGTTAAAACACCAATCATATTGACATCTTGCACCTAAACCGAATGTAAACGCAGCATCCAAACAAATGTTGTTGACCTGACACTCTTCCAGTTATATTGCCATCTTGCATCTAACTCATCTATATAACCCCATTGTAAACGCAGCATCCAAACGACTTTCTACAAGACCAGACGACTTAACCCACGTACCCAGTATGTGCCCCACTTCCAAATGATGCATCTGCGCAAACAAGCATTGAAACCAGCTGAGTAAGAAATAATACCCTCCTCTGCGTACGCGCGTTGGTTGATGTTCCGTGTTCAACTCGCAGTACGTTCCTCCCAAAAGCAACCTTCTGGCCAAGATAAATTGTTCTTTTGGAAGAGTGAACTCCCACGATGCCTTCAAGAAGAAATAATTAACAATCAGGACTATTCAAGTCAGTTTGGAGCAGTTGGATCCCCGTATCCTAGCTGTGGATGATGTTTAACCCCCCTGAGGAAGAAAGGGATCGCCACCACCACCACCACCGCCACCCCGCCACCACCACCATGACAAACCCCGGGCACAAGAGATTCGACAAAAGAGCGCACCACTGGCACACCCGGCCTGATGCACCTGTGGTGCGGTCTTTAGCCGCTTAAAAGGCGCTTGCCACCCAAAGGCCAAGGACATGGTGCGGTGCTTCCACCGCCACGGAAAAGCGGCAGCTGTTGGGTGGCTTGAACATTGGAGCCGATGTGGGTGGATTGATTAAAACAGTTTGAAGCAAGGACACTCATGTCTACTTGCACTTAGATGCCTTAGCTTTAAGTCTTTCATCAACTGACGGCTGGGTTGATTCAACTGACGCAGTTTACGAGGGCGTCTCATTTGACTTCCGACACTTTTCTGGTATGGATGTTTCTTTGCCGTGTGCAGCATGTAGCTGAATTGAAAACTGCATTCTTGCGGTGTGTGTGTGTGTGTTTTTCGCCGGAACACCATGAGTTGTCTTGCCTAAGACAACTAAAGCCTTTACAGGAGATCCTTAAATGAACGGAAGGGTGTTTTCTTTAGTCAAAAGCGTTTGGGGTTCACCATCAAGTGAACAAATGCAAACATTTACTTAGAGGATTGGATGCTCACTGAGCCAATGTGGATGGTTTGTTGGAAAAATGTGCCAATGCCAATGCGCGTTTGGCCGGGCCTTCCATGCTGAGCTGAAGCTAACTGGCAGCAAAGTCAGTCCAGATTTAGACTCTATTAGCATGCGTTAGCATGTCAACGTTTGAAAGCAATGGCCGCTCGAAGAGAAACGAATGGATCTGACATAATTAGGCCACTCCTCACGAGTAGGTGTGCACGTTCAATCTCTGAAGGAAAAAAAACTGATCCCGTTTGAAGACCCCCAAGTGGGACCTGCTTTGGGAAGCTAAGGCACAAAGGCCCAAAATAACCTCGGCTTGGATGATCGACTCGAGCCTGAGACCCAACCCCACAACTTCACTTGGACACGGCGGTTCTCCAAGTGGCGGCTCTCCAATCATTCCAATCTTCCGTCTGTGAAAGCTTCATGCGAAGCACACGGCCATCAGCGAATATTTTTCTCATCCAGACCATCACAGGTCGCGCCAGACCATCGCACCGGTCGCGGGCGCTTGAAATCCATGAGCTCCGTGACGGCAACTTGCCAGGCTTTTGGAAGTAGGCAGGTCCTCATCCAGGTCAATTTGTTGGTCTTCTGAGTGATTCAGAAACAGCATGGAAAAATCCTGCATCAGTGCAAGAACCGTTGAACAATGTCAAACATCCACTTGAACATAAACAGGAACGGTTTATGCACAGCGTAGGCAGGTATCGTTCTTGGCCCCCAAGGCGGAGAAGTAGATTGAATTTCAGAGTCAGCTCCAATGAGATGCTGACTTCATGCCAAACCCCTACGACAAGCTGTGTCTTCTAAACTAGCAGTGGCTACAGCGGCTACAGTTTTCCCAGCGCATCTTAGAATGAGTGAACGCTTCAACCCAGACTACCAGCCGAGAAACAACACTAACAAAACCAACTCCTCTGTGCCTAAGCGCGAGATACCAAGTCATGCCAAACTGGAACGGAGATATGAAACAGGGCTTCATAAGTCCCAGGAAGTTCTAAAGGCTTCATGTTCAGCGGAGAGAAGCAACCCTGGAAGGTGGTTCGCACAGGAGTCCAACATGGCCGCAACATCCCCGGGCGTCGAGGAGCCCGCCGTTCGGCGGCCGCGCCTGGGGATCTGGGAAGGCGGGAAAATGGCGCAGCGAGAGCTCTCTGAGCTGCGTCGAACTACGAGGGCCGGTCATGGCCAGATGCCTCAGGGCCCGTTTTTGGGTGTTTCTGGCGGAATCTGGTGAAAATGAAGGCCGCAGCAAGCCTGCCGTTGCTAGAACCATGATGGTTCGCTGCATCCCGGTCGAGCCAATCGCTCGGTCCACCTTTGAGGGCCACCCAGTTGGTCAAGTTGACTGTTCCCTTCTGAAGCCCCAAAAAAAGGTGGGCTTGTCTGGTTGTCTGAGTCTGGTCCCATTCTACGGACATCCCCAGGAAGTCAGGAACTCATTCAGCATCATTCAGCTGCATCCGAACGGATTTCATGCGTCAAGCTAAACAATGTCTGCAGGACGGAGCTTTCCTCAAAACCTTTTGGAACTCATACAGCTCTTCACACCTACCCCAAGCTCTCGAATATGGATGTGGGTCGAAACCCTGATCAACCATGATCAACCTAGAATACATGCATTACTGCATGACTAACTGGAATGTCGAAAAATGTCGTAATATGTTTCCCAGAGAATCCCCAGACTCTTACATTCTTACCCCACCTAGTCATAGTCCACAACAAAGAGATACGATGGATCGTGTTCAATCTCCTACTCGCCAATTGTTCGAGGAACCTCCGACTGAACTCCAAAGCGTGGAAGCGTAGCCACTTTCCTCCGATTCGGACCTCCTGACCCTTGGCAACGACCAACCCTCATACGCGGATTTGCCAAAAGCATAAGCCTATATATCAGCTTTTGGTACAAAGGATCGAGATCCTTCAGCAAATCCAAGCATATCTACACTACAAATGCCCCAGCTGCGTTTAGCAGTTAAGGAAGGTTGGCAGCGAGTCATTCGCTCGGTCTCGAGCGATCAAAAGTCGCGATCAGCTGAGTCAAACGTCCAAATCGCCCCGAACCAAAGCCCAAGATCTTCCCTGAATCACTTGTAAATAAGATTTTCTGTAAAACATGGTATTTTCGGTAAAACAGAAAAAACCCAGAACTGGACTAAAACCTGAATTTTCCGCCCCAGGGCGGTGAGTGGCACTCGAAAAAGAACTAGCCGCCCTAGCCGCTAGAAAAACGGAAGTGGAGATATGAATTGTTTGATTTGGAAAAAACTAATAACCTGTTCTCGAAAAAAAAATAAAAAAGGATGGAAGTCGAAAACGGCGTGGTTTGTAAATAAAAGCAGTGTTCTTGAAGGGGCCATGTGTCACTTCCATGTTTGTTGGAAGGAGGGTGCTTGTTCTCTACAAAGTGTTTCCTCCGCTTCCACGTGTGGTTCTTCCAGTATATGTGATGTGTCCACTGCCGATTGAATCATTCCACTAGATGTTGGTTCGACGTCCCAAAAATATGGACTCTCATGGAATGCTTGCCAATCCCATGTTTTGGGGCGTTTAGTTTTAACCAGCATCCATCTATTCCCAAGTCATGGATTTGTTCTTTTCAATTGAAATATCAGGGCGGTTTGGATCCTTTCTATCACATCTCTTGTATCACCAACAACCCAAAGCAACAGCTCTGGCACAACAATAAACAGGGCCCAAAAACAGACAGACTAACACTGATTTGTGGTTTTGTGTTTAATCTTCACTTTAAAACTGAGCTTTTCATTGCTCAGTCCAGAGGGTTTCGTGGTCCTGCCGCGAACTCTGCCATCGATGCTTAGCAATTGTCTCTATCAGCAAAGTTGAGCCCCATCAAGGAGTTGTTGTTCATGTGTCGTCCCAAGAATTTCCTTTTGCAAGAAATCGGTTGATCCTGCAAGAACATTGTTCCATGTTACCCAATGTCACTTTTGGCTCCCCTCGCTTGTCGGCGGAGGACCGGCAAGACCCACTGGCACGCGACGCGTTCACCTGACCAAGGAGGGCACTCCGGCGAAGTGAGGAATGAATGGGGGAAACCAGGATTCCAACAGTCCAATGAACATAAGTGATGTTACTAGTTATCATTCACGAAGGCCGTTCCCAGCACAATCTCTCCTAGATAAACCACAGTTTCAAGGTCATGCAGTCTGCAACATCTGCAATTCGACCTAGCCCGGCGGCTTGAGCAACAACCTCGATGTTTTTTTGATTCGTGCTGCATCATATTGACGTTTCACTAATCCGCCGGCCTGCCAGGGTGTCTTGTGGATGTTTTTGTACTTGTCTTTTTGTTTGCTATTGTCTAAGATGTTTTTTGTTTATGCTAATCCGTGCGGAGTTTTGCGTCGACTAACTTCACCCCCCTGGCCCCCTGTCACCCCCTCGTCTTCGTAGTCGTCTTCGTACTCGTCTTCATCGTCGTCGTCGTCGTCGTCATTCTGCAGGTTCGTCGCCTGTGATTTGCCTGGGTTTCGCCGATTCGCAGCATTTTTTCATGGCTTCAACGGCATTTGAATCACGGTTTGCACCAACCACCGTGTACATCAAGCCGCGGTTTACACCAACCACCGTTCACACCAAACCACGGTTTACACCAACCATCATTTACGCCAAGCCACCGTTTACACCAAACAACATTACACCAAACCACGTAGCTTGACAAATCGCTCCAAGACTGGGTGTCCCGTTTGCGGTCCCAGTCAAAAGCGCGTGAACACCTTGACGTGGCAAAGCAATTTGCGCTCTATAGCTTTTAACCATCAAAGCCTCAGGCTCCGGCACGGCCGTGTTGCCATGCGTCGCGTGCGCCAAGAATCCTGTCCTGCCAGAAGCAAAAATTCACCCATGTAATGTTGTCACACAATTGCTGCGCACAAGCACAGCACCCCACCAAAAAAATTGTATTATATAAATCCTTCCACATGAACTGTAGCGCGCCTTGTTGCTCAGCAATTCTGGAGCGTGGCAAGCCTCAAAAGGAAGTGACCGTGAAAACACCAAATCTCACTCTCTGGCGTCCATCCCAGCCTTCCACCGCTTCCCCCAGCTGAGGTTTTTCCGCTGGCTAGGCGGACAAACCTCGGAGGGTTTCACGAGGCCTGGCGCATGCTTGCGCATGAACGCAGCGTGCATGTTGGGCCTGGCAGCGGCTGCGACAGCAATGGGATGGACGGTTGACTGAATCGAGTCAATGGCGCCCGGCGTGGAATGTCTGGAAAATACAGTGGTGCAGAGGTTGGAAGAGAGGGTTATTATCTTGACCTGGTGACCCCCTCCAAGACCCCAAGAAGAACGAAACGTGCAAATTTGAACAAAGCCTCTTTCGGTTCCCACAGTGATGTGGCTCAGGTTTCGATGACTGCTTTTGTCCGGGCAGTTGACGCTCGCTTTCGCTTGGTTCCACCTGTGCCTTGACGGATTTCTGCTGCCATGCGTGGGACATTCACGTTCAGTAGACTTGCAATACGCGTCAACAACCTGAGTATCGAACTCACAGTCGGGTTCTGGAATGAGGATGCTGTGGGTCCAATCCAAAAGTGCTAAGAGCTCCTAGCGACAGCTTGTGTTTTTTTTGAACCTGGCCATGGGGACAAGAAGCCTATGGTTTGGACTTCTCATCATCGCTATTTTGTTCCGGTCACTTTTCCACTGTTTCATGTAGCGAAACCAGTTTTTCTTCTCCAATGTGTCTGTGTTCCAGGTTGAATCATCAGGGTTAACCCATTGCACACACGCAGCCGATCTAGATTCCCTGAGGTTCCGCATAGTCTATTAAGGAATAGGATATAGCTTAGGCTATTTTATGCTATCCACTTGTCTATATCTTATTCACGATAGACTATTGATAGTCTATTGTAGACAATTGATAGTCTATTATAAACTTGATAGTAAGTATAGGGTTCAAAAATATACCTGGAAAAAGTGAAGTTTCATCACTCTCAGAGAGCACGCCGAATCGTTTTGTCTTCGTTGTGGATATGTTGTTCCAAGTGTTCCCCAAAAGTGCTACATTGGTCGAGATCAATAGTCCTGAGAGCTATGTTTCTGAGAAGAGAGTTTTGAGAGTGTTTTTACTTGAGTGTTGTTTGATGGGTGTTTGTTCTGGAGCTTTTGGAAAGATACTGCCCAGTTGAGTTTTTAGAAGTGGTTCCTGAATTGTCTTGCCAGTGTGTGTTGAGGGTGTACTGTTTGGAAAGAGAAAGTCAAGAATAGTTTTGAGAGTGTTTGCTGAACAGTTTATCAAGCGCTTTCTTCAGGACCTGGAAAATTACAATGGTATTCATATGTATGTGGGTGGCTTGGTGTGGGCTTGTGCAGAAAACTAGGTCACGTGCGGCTACGCTGCCTGCCTTGGGCATGGCGTTGGCTGCAAATAGCAAAAACTATCCCTCAAGAAGGAAACTCTTGAAACTTTCTCAGGGAAAGTAATCTCTGAGGGAAAGTAATCTCTCAGGAAAGTAATCTCCTGTGAAGTCTCAACAAACTGAATAACTATCAGAAACAAAAAGCCAGGAACAAGAAGCGCTCCAGGAAAAAATCTCGCAAGTAGCTGAATAGCTCTCAAAAAACGCAAACTCTCAAAAACAAGAACTCTCTAAAACAAAGCTCAAGAACAGAAAGCCTCCAGAAAAAAAGGCACTCTCAGAAATATGTACTGTCAAGAACAGTAAGCCCTCAAGAAAAAACACGACAGAAAAATTCAAGAACACAATGATGACTCAATATCCAGCAAAGTTCCGCTTATTTTTGTCCGAAGATTTCAGGTCGCCAGTCCAGCCGCATCAGCCAAATCACCGTCAGGTTGAGGAAAACTGATTGACTGAAATGAAAAAACATAGAAAAACAACATCACACAGTCCAAGTTTTGTCAAAGTTTGATCAAGACGTGGACTGTGTATACTGTGTAATCCAAGTTTGATCAAACTTTGATCGAAACTTGGACTGTTGTACTTTTAGTCTATAAATAGACTATGCGGAGCCTTGGGGTTGATCTTGAACTTCTAGTTCAGGGCATACGCGAAAGAGGAAAATAGAAATGACGTTGGGATGATTTGTTTGGAGAACCATGGCTGCTCGACATCTGTACTGGTGTGCTTCGACTTCCAAATTTGGCAGTCTTGCCCGGCCCACATTTCACGGTGATATTTCTAGATCATGCTCAGGTTTCTTTTCATGATGCTCATCCTCTCCTCGACTCTTGTGGTTCTGACAACCATGGTTCTGCCGTGAGAAAACCAGAACATTGGAGTTCACATGATGTGCAACAACTAAGTTACGGGCAAGCAGCCCGGATCAGGTGGATCGTGGTGAAAATGTCTCCAATTGACCTGGATCATACGTCATACCTAGAATGATTCTAAGGATCCGCTACCATGCGACGCATATAAACCCAACTGGAACAACATGTATGGGTCCTCAGGGCCTCTAGAACACCTAGCGAATCCGCCAACGGATATGTCCCACCCAAGCGCAAATGCGGACCTGTTCTCATGCGAATGAATGGTCCTGTGCATGGTCATAGCCTTGAGCCATAGTGCGTCGAACGAAAGGGATGCGGCCTGCATATGGCAACGAAAGCCTGGTGCATATCTGACAGGATCAATCATGTCTGGACCTGGTTCTCTGAACTCAGAACAAATTATCTTGATCATCAAAATAGTTTATAACTCCCACAAACCATGGTTTACACCAACCACCGATTACACCCAACCACGGTTTACACCAACCACAGCCTACACCAAACCTACACATGCTCAACCGGCAGGATTCAGCCGTGGAGGCCGGCGGCACATGCCAGCGGCGGTTAAATAAAGTCCTCTATAGCTGGAGGGTGCAACATCTCCATTTTGGTGGTCATGCTTCATCAACAATCAACATGAGTTATGTTCTATTGGAGGGGTAACTCCGAATATGCCCCTCTCAATCAATCAAGAATCAACAATCAATCATCGTATGGGGCAGTTACAATCCTCCACTGTCCTTCACCCACGATCTCAAAACCGCTCGAAGCGAGTCTGCTCGACCCTGCTGGGCGCCTCTCAGCTGGACATGGTCGACCCCGCCTGGGACAGGGGTGACCTGAAAGCACAGACCGCGCAGGGGGGAGGTCGGTAGGGAATCAGGGCGGGAATATGCATGTTCCTCTCCAAAGAGAAGGCAAGCTGGTGTTCAATGGTCCTGGCATATCTTTCTGTGTAGATTGGGGCAGGGAGAAGACAAGAAAATTGGAACAGGAAAGGTGTACACTGTACACTGGACGGGCCTCGCACAACACCATGAGAACGTGTTTGTCTTTCGGAGTTCTTCCACCAGCCGAAGAAGGGGCGCTGCCCTTAGGAAGGGGGGGGCTTTCAGGAGACACCGCAGTCGAATGTAGTCGAAACCAAGCAAACAATTGACCCACAGGATGAGGAGCAAGCGAAGCCATCAGTGACGTCTTAGAGAATCTTAGATATCTCTCAACAACCAAACAACACAATGCACCCCACGCCAGACCCACCGCCTGGGCTGGAGTGGAGGGAGCCCCGGTAAGCTGTTCGAGCGATGCCTTGCGCGCACGGAATAAACAGAGCCTAGGCCAAACTTCGGACCTCCATGGACCACGAACTCCGAAACGAAGCCACCGCAGGGCATTCTGCTTTGTCGTGGTGAATCAGCCGCAGGGCATTTCAGACACTTGGGCCGTTCCAACACACATATGACAAAAAGCCACAGGGACGGGTTTTGGGACTTGAAGCAAGAATAGAAGATGCAACCCACACAAGAACCCATGGACATTGAGCCATGGAAACCATGCTGTCGTCTGCAGCGATGCTTGGGGACCGCACTGAGTCACATGGAAAAAAGCACTGGAACTCTTCAAATCCTTTCAGCAAGCAGCTCAACACCTCAAACATCAGCTCCTTGGTGATTTGTGGTTTTATATATCTGCTTATCTCTCCAAAGGGGAACACTGCGCTTTCCTTGTTACGACATGTTACGACCAACCATTGGGTCTACGCAATCGTCTCTTCTCTTCATGAAAAGAGGAAGAACAGTACAGTATTCTCTTCTATAACCATTGGTATTCTGTACAGTACAGGATTCCTTGATCTCCGGCCACTCCATGGCTGTCATGCGGCCTCGCCCCATCGCGGGAGAGGGTGAAGGTCACCTGAGAAGCCACGCGCGACACGGGCGATCTGTTCCGACGCCAACCGGGTCGCATAGGAAAGTTGAATTCATTCCTCAATTGAAAGAACCTTCAGGCTTGATCCCTGAACCAATTCCAAGGGGCGACTTTCATGCCCGGCCCATCTCGCATGAACCGCTGCTGTGCGTCGTGCCAATCCAGATCTAGGGGCCCCCACACCAGACATGGGCCGTGGAAGCTTGCAGCCGTAGCTCTCCTGAATGAGGTGGAGACCAGGTCCCTCTGACTGTTCTCAGGCACGAACACAGTCACTCAGGGAATCTAACCCGAACAGTTCAAGTCTGAGTCTAACCCCTTTCTTTCCGTGTTGTTGAAGACCAAACTCAGAAACCTGCGCCACAGTTCAGCCAGATCGCCCCAGTTCAGCCATGTCAATGCGATGCGAACATCAACCTCCGCGGCGAGCGCGTTCTTCGGCTGCGGCTCCTGCGCGAGGCGACTGCCTTCCATGAAGCTGCAGCCCACCTGACTGACTCACAGGAGTTGCGGTGGCGATTTTCGGGGCTGCGATGGTGCGGTCCAACATGGAGAAGCAAAGAAGAAGCTATACTAGTAACAAGGCATCGCTACTAGGAGCAAGAAGCTACTTGTAGCTCCTGGCATTACTGCTAGTAACAAGAAGCTAAAGCAACCAAATTAAGAAACCATGATGAATGGTAGATGGCTAGAGTCTGACAATATGGCAGTGTGTATCCATACCATGCGTATGGAGTTTGAGAGCATGTAAGATGCGTGTGCATGGTAGACTCTTGACTCAAGACCTATAAGGTGTTGATGAGAGTTTGTCCACGTCACTCTGTGGGATTTGCACCGCGAATTCCAACAACATATTCCGAGACTACGCATGGTCTCTTCATCAAATCTCCTCCACACCGAACACAGCTCGACAAGTTGGTGGGAGCAACAGCGATCGTGCCAGGAAAGAGGAATCATAGAGCCCTAGGATTCTAACGACATAAAGTGATGGGGAAGCAGGAAAACCCAACTTCAGCCGCAGAGGCTTCGCTGTATACATCTGTATACCAGGAGCAACCAAACCCTAGAATATCTGCATTTTGAGGTTCACAAAGTACTGCGTTACTGCGCCTGCCACGAAATCTGCACTTCAAGGTTCACCAAGTGCTGTGCCTACCACTAAGTCTGCACTTCGAGGTTGACAAAGTGCGGTGCCTGCCACGAAATCTACACTTCGAGGTTCACAAAGTGCTGTGCCTGTCACGAACTCTGCACGTCGAGGTTCACAAAGCGCTCTACCTGCCACGAAATCTGCACGTCGAGGTTCAGAAAAGTGCTGCGCCTGTCACGAACTCTGCACGTCAAGGTTCACAAAGTGCTGTACCTGCCGGGAAATCTGCACGTCGAGATTCACAAAGTGCTGTGCCTGTCACGAAATCTACGAAATCTGCAAACGAGCCACATGTCGAAAAGCACTGCACCTGTCACTCGTTGAAGATCACCACCATGTCCAAAGTGCTGCACCTGCCACGAAAAATGCAGTTCAAAGTAAAACCGCTCCGATCCCTTGCACCTGTCACGAAAAGTCGACTTACAACCACGAAAACACGAGGTTTCTCTTGCGCCTGCCACGAAAAGTCACCACCATGCGCGAAAATGCACACGGCACCACAGCGAGAGCGCAGTCGTTGGAAGCACCCGCCGCAAACACCCAGATTCAGCGAGCCTGCGCAGTCGAAATGCATGTCGACGATTTTGAGAGGCATGAATGTACTGTAAATAGCAGCGAAATAGCCGGACACGCCCGCGCGCTTCAGCGATCTAAGCATCAGCTGCTTTTCTACTACCGTAAGAACCCCTTAAGTGTGTTCACACTGTTTGGGGAAAAAACGACCTTTTGTATACATCTGTATACATGTTTCTAGGTTTTGGATGGTCTTGGCACTGTATACTATTTAGAAGGGGCTTCCCCCTACGCTAGAATCCAGGTTCCTCCTGGTGAAGGTGACATGAGGCCCTGCTCTGAAATCAATGAGAAGAAAATTAGAGCTGGAATCCTGGCTCGAGGAGGAATGACCCAAAGGGGACAGCATCAGCCAACTCCAGTCAAATCACATCTATGGCAAAGTTCCCGGACCTTCTCACCAATCATAACCTACACCTTGGCCCTACAATCATCTGACTCCAAAGGAATAAAGTCAACAGCAGATGTCGGGATGTCCCGCGGTGGGAGACGGCCAAACTTGGCCGTGAAAAACGGGGTCCCACCCACCAGACAGTCCCTGGGGCAGTGGCAATGCCGCCTGAGACCTTGCCTGGAATGTTGCCACCTTGGTTCGGTGAACCAACGGCAGGGGCACCAAATGAGGCAAAAGTTCTCAGCGTTGTCCTCTAAGCAATGGATGACTTTGGAGACTTGCTTAGAGGACAATCACAGCAACCCGCCAACTAAATTGGCTTCAGTGAACTGTGCCCCAGAAACCTCCAAATGAATCCAAATGACTTGGATCCGTCCCCTCCACAGATTGAAGCATCTTCTAGCACCTTCTATGGGGTATAGTGTCAAGGATCGTGAGGCTTAGCCAAAGCAAAGCTGACAACCTCTCTGAACGGTGGGAATCTTCCAAAACTCAACACGTGGCCAAAAACACTGCAATTCGTTCGTCAATTTGTTCACCTGCTTCACCCGTTGTACTGGGTGGGGGGCCGTAGGGACATTGATATTGCCTCACGATACCACGTCGCAGACAAGCTCTACGCACACATACAAGCTCAAACACGTCTCGCCTTTCCAATAGCCCATAAATATTGGCCACTCACCACAACTGAAGCAAAACTCTTCCCTCATCAGCCACTTGCTCGCAAGGGCACTGTATCCAGAGCACGCCGAATACGCCTCGGCCGTGCCGAATGCAGACTCACAGCCGTGCAAGGCAAGCCACGGTTTCTCAGGGGTTTTCAGCCAACTGGAAATAGGAGGGTAGACTCTTTATAGCCAAAGTTGGCTGAAGCACCCTCTGCTTGGGGTAACCAATGAACACCCCAGACTACTTACGGGTATATAGATCGAAAACATGTGCTGATGGGGATCAAGACCCTCAAATGCTCAAAGCATCTCAGTGGAAGAAGTTCAGGATGCCACGCAAATTTATCCAGCTCTCCTTTGCCAGATCTCTTGGCACCATGGTGACACATCAGTGTTGATGAATATGTTTGTTGCCTAGCAAGAACTCACCGGCAAGGTGAAGAGACAGAGTTCAAGCCCTTCTGCACGTGGAAATAAAGAGAAGATTAGGGAGTCCAAGATGTCCCAGTGGAGGCCATGTTTGCTCATCTTCCGCTCAACCAGTTGTGACCTGCTTGGACCCTCACATGCTTCATCACATTCGTCGCTTCACCCAAGCAACAAACACTTGGATGAAACCAACGCACCGGCACCAGCTAACCCATCTAGCTCAAGAGCTGCTCGGCCCATGTGCCGAGTCGGCACCATCTTCTCACTCCAAGGCATGGGCCCGGCCCATGCTGGGGCTCTTCAGCTGCGTCGCGCACTGTGCGCGCTCCTGCGGAGATTGCGGCGCCCACCGCGCGCATGGAGACGGTGCAACGTGGTGCGTTTGGAGATTGCGGCCATGAGTTCATCCCAGCCTGTGTATGCCTCCAACAGGTAGAGTAATGAGGGTGAAGCTTTCTGTGGCTGTCACTCTATTCACGATACCGAAGAGTAGATATTGCCTCCTCTTTGCCTCTATGCGGCTCATGTTGCAGGTCTGGAGTGCCAATCGGATCTTTAACATGGATCTTTGGGCTGGGCAGATGTGGATGCGGAAAGCGAAAAGAAGAATTGACTTCACATATCAACCAACAAAGTCTCGCTGAACTACTCAGCCCAAAAAAGAAAGCCCGAAACCCTGTTGGAATCAGCGGCTCTTGTTCCCAGATATAGAAACAACCCTTCAAATGATTGGAAGATGTAAATCGTTTGTGCGATGCTTTGCACTTCCCTGCTGAAACGATAAAAGAAGAACCTGTCACTACATTGTCACTCCCAGGAAACTCCAGCCTCTCCGACCAAATCCACCACGCCGGATGTGCTCGACCGACCGACCTCCGGACGGTGGACGGTGGACGTCCACACGGCCTCAGCTTTCTTCCGCATGGAGTCATAATGCAGCTCCAAGAGCCCCTTCGACCTCGAGGTCGGGCACGGTCTCGGAGGGGCTCGGAGTATAGGGGTCGGGCGACGTGAACGGGGTTCACGGTCGGGCAAGGTTCGGGCTCCGAACCAGTTCGAAGCAGTTCCAGGAGGGTGAACGGAAGATGACACTGGGGTGAGTGGAAAATGGTCCTCCTCCCCTATGGGATTGGCCAGACATGCACCTTGATTGCAGACTCTGGAAGGTGTTAGGAGTCTCAATGGCCCTGGCAACTGTGGATTACAACTACCTGAGAGGGCTTCACACATTCTGATGTCTTGGCTTCTAAGTAAGTGAGAAATCCCCAGTCCATTCATGTCCGTACAGCTCCTTCCCACTGAGCTTCGTAGTTTCGTTGCTCGCCCCACCCCGTCCCGCCGAGCAAACCCTCCCAGCTTCGCCAGGCAGCGATCGCAGGGCGTCTTGATGCCGGGAGGGCACCACGGAAGGGTTGCCCAAGTACCTCGCCATGGTTCGAGGGGGCAGAAAAGCTCCGTTTCAGCTGGAACTTGGACGATGTCCTTCGTTCGCGACTGTAGACGATGTCCTTCGTTCGGGCGAAAGACTCATGTCTCATGTCCATGACACATAGGCATACATATAGGCATCTTGTCGTTGAGCTCCCTCCAGCGCCCCGAAGCACACGAGGTCCTGCGCAGCCGAAGCAGCGCAGACGTCGTTTCTGGGCGCACTCGTCGAAGGTCCCCATGTCCCACTGCGGTGGGTATCGGTTCAGCCTCGTGGAGGAGCGCTTTCAGACAGTGGAGGCCGGGCAGAACCACCAAACCACCACCGGATACCTGTGTACAACATGTACAACTGTCCCGCACTCCTTCCGGGTATACGTATACCGTATAAAACCGAGATCCCTAAGACCAGAAATTGACAGCTGAATCTTGGGTAACTGGGTGACCGAAACCACCAATTTGGGGGTCGAAGTTGTCTGGTCTTTCAACCTATCCAGTCGGTGCGTGACCCCAGCAGCCTGCTTGGCTGCATGGTATCTAACCACGAAAAAACTCAAAATGCTGCAACACCCCTGGGTGACTTCCACCTCTCAAAGTAGCTTCCCCGCCTCGACCCTCGACCCTCGACCCATTTGCAGGACTCAATCCGCATCAAAACCCACCATCTTCGCACCTCAAACTTCAGCGCCGGAAAACTCCGGGCGTCCGCGCGCGGCCACGCCGCTCCAAAACCTCGCTTTAGAGTCATACCTCGGCTTCGGTCTTTCGTGAAGGACCAGCTGTGCAATCCAGGCGTCACAGGGGTCCAATGGGTCAAATCCGCGTCCAGTCGGCTGGCGAGTTCGTGGTCAGCCGTCTTGGCGTGAATGGCCCAATTCCGACGAAAACTGACGGTCGAAGCAACACAAATGCGGATTGCAAAGACCTGTTCACAGTGCACATGTCATTACACTTTCCGAAACGAGCTCTCTTTGATCAGATCGACTTTCACGTATCGGGGCATTCACCAACAAGCTTCTTGGTGATCCAAGTATCTCAATGGCAGTGGAAATAGTCCCGAGCACCACTTAAAAAGCCCTCCCCTATTAAAAGACACAACGTTCGAAGCCCTAAATTCGGCTTATATTTGTTTGTAAGTTGCCGCCATTTCAAGCCGCTATTAAACTACCAACATGGTCGATTTTGGAGGTAGTTTCTTTTATTGGGTTCTAAAAACAACCATAACTGCCCACATCTGTCCGCCCTGTGTATCCACCATGACACGCCGCGTTTACACCAACAGTTTTTCCTTCCTCCAATGGCACAGACTCACGCAAACGCACTTGCCACCGAGGTCGTGCAAAACCGCATGGCACAGCGACATCACCTTTCGAAAGCTTTGGTTGTTAGTCTAATGAAGAATCAGTATTCAAGGTTTTTGTAGGGAAAAGGAAGACCCTTCGATCTGGAGGTTTATGGAATTTTTGATACGAGTTTAATAAAGTATGTTTTTCTGGAAGACTTTTTGGTTCTGAAGCTCTTCCCAGGTGACCCTATTTTGGACCCCCCGATTTCGGGGACCCCCTATTAGAATATTAGAAAAAAATGCGACCAAGTTTCTCTTATTGGGGGGGGGGGGGCCTGAAGAGGATTCCGATCACTCCAACATGCTTCTCACCCACTTTTGCATTGGTCCAGGCCCCACCGGCCCCACCAACAAGAAATTCTCCCCACCAAAAAACAGCCCAACAAAGTGGTCTACCTATGTCTACTCATCTTTGCCCAGCTGCACGCTTGGCGGAATGGCCATCTGTGAGGAGGAGCGATTCATTGGGTCCTGAGCCGTGGGCGTCAGGTAGTTTGTGACAAATGGAATATCATGATTCATGATTGAAATCATGGACGAATGATCTCACATGGAAAATCTGAAAGAAAAAACTCTGGTTCCGGTTTGTTCCGTGCGAATAGGCTAGTACCCTTGTGATCCCTGACACTGGAGTTGTTGGAGTTTGAAGGCCATTGCCGCCCCGGAATAGCAAGTTCAGGGGACAACTCGTCAGGCCCAGCAACACTGCAGTGGTTTGGCCAGCTAAGTTGGGTTGACCGATGAACCCGCCTCTCCGGAATTGTGAACGTCTCCACAAGGCGAGTCATCAACAGTCAGCATTTCAAAGTTACTTTCCAACCCACAAACGCATAAGTTCACTCACGGGCTTCCAGCATTGGAATGCACACTACCCACAGTAGAAGGATTGGTTCTGAGAAGAATGTATATAAAAAGATGCATATGTATTCTAGGAGCAGAGAAGACCTGTGGGTTTGGGCATCTTCTGACTCATTCTTGACCCACCGCCTCCAGTCATCACCTTCATTCAGGTCTCCCTCAGAACTTTCCCAAGTGCAGCGGAACACAGAAGCGGACGAGCGCAGCACGAGCCCAAAAACGGCTACGAGCACGAGCCGGTCGAGCACCGCTGGCGGTCGCAGAAGGACGGAACGGGCAGGTCGAGGACCATGCTTCATTCCATGGTCGAACTCCCCTCACATCCATGACAGAACAGAAGGACCTAGGTGTCCAAAGACCTCAAAAACACTCCAAAAACCAGAGGGATTGCCCACAACCAGTACTGTTTCTGGATGATTGGTTGATGTCTGTTTGGTTGTCCACCTTTTTGTTACACACAGTCCATGCACCGGATGATGAGGGGGGCCAGGGCGTGAAAAGCACGGACAAAACAGTAGAGTCTGACATGAAGATGGTCTGCCAAGTTCACAACCTTCATCGACAGATCGATCCCCTGTTTGTCCAAACACAGGACAGAACTTCCTTAAAAACCTGTGATTTCTTGGATCTGGCCCCAAGTGGAAGACGATGTTCCTTTGCAAACAGACTGTTTTCCGCCAAACCCCAAGGCGCCGATGTGGGATTCGCGCTTCTGTTTTCCTGCCGTGGATCTATGGACATCCTTTGTTCTGTTGAATTTGCAGTGCGCAGTCAGGCTACTCAGCAGTTCTCTATGGACGACCTGCAAGCAATTGTGTCGCCAGAGAAAAAGCGGAAGTAGAAGCAAAGAAGGCAAGGGAGGAAGGCACACTCGGAAAGAACCAAGTGATGCTGCTGAGAAAAA
>CAXAMN010025184.1:417587-434429 GCA_963970005.1 Durusdinium trenchii
CTTGGCCTTCCGAAGAGACCTCGACGAAGGGACAACCAATTTCGGAGTTGCAGGGTTGGTTTTTGAGCTTTGACCCGGTCCGCAGAAGCTGTCTACATTTTTCACTTGCGAATCCATCTGTCAGAATATGTACAGTATTTCGATTCTTAGCGAAGAATTTGATATTGGTGTTCATCATACCGTGAGGAACGCTGTGAGCACCCACCCTCGCCCATTGGTACGAAGTGAGGAATATCCTTTGAGCGACCACTGGATTGCAGGAACATCCTCCAAAAAGCAGGAAAACAATTGCAATAGTTCGATACATAGATCATACATCTCCTTTACGACTCCTCTGTTTCAGGTACTGAGCTGAACCTTAAGGCCTTAGGGGCTAATGGCAGAAGTTCCGTAGGGTTCAATGCACGATTTGCACCGGGCGTGCGTTGATTGTTATGCTTTTGTGCGCCAACTTTTGTCGGGCCATATGGCCATATCATATAAATAGTGATCGAAACGACCGGTTCTTGACAACGAAGTGTGATAAATGTCAAAGAACTGTTGGTAATGGTCTTGATGTGGAAGCAAAATGCGACCTTCCTCTACCATCCAACGCCCAATTGAATGAAGAAAAAGCCAGGCAAGCCAGGCTAGCCAGGCCCTGGAAGTCACACGTTCACCATCGTCACAGTAAAGTACAAATGGCGTGAGATATATCGTGCATATATCTATATTAATTGATCCAATGATATTAGTCTAGTAATCCCCGTGTGAATACCGGGGCTACCCCAGGCCCCCCCTATTTTATGGTAAAAACCAGGCTTGACAGCCCAGTTGACTCTCTATAGGATTGGTTTCTGAGCAAAATGTATACACTGAGCTCACTACAAAATAGGTGAACACCCTAGCTTGGAAAAGTGACTCTTACTTTCATTGCTTCACTATAAGATTTGAAATGGAAGCATCAGGGAAGAAAAATCAGCTGCACACAAAGGATCTGTCCACTGTTGAATCTTGAGTCCTCTATTTCGGATCAAAGAAAGTGGATTGCACTGGCCACTCTAATGATTTCCAGCTTCATTCCGTTCTTTGTTTGTAAATACTAAATGCATCTAAATACATTATTGATCATTGTTGTATATTTGTGTTCTTTCCGACAACTTCTTTTAGGAAAAAAGCGGTGCCATTCCGTAAACCTCTATAGAATTTGAAATGCACATTCTGCTCTTATAGAATCAGGAAATCCAGCTGTCATTTGTTTAATTTCCAAAAAAATATGAATCTCTATAGAATATCAATTTGAATCATCTATCATCATCTATCCAGACCATTCACTACAGAATACAAAAGAACCATAGCTTATTTATTCTATAGTGGTGCCAAATTCTGTAGAGCAAAAAAAACTCAATTCTCTATAGAATCTCTTGGTGCCTGGGCTCCAAATTCTGTAGAGGGGAAATGGCACCGGGATGTCTAGTATATACATATATATTAGTTGTGTTTTAGTGGAAAAAAAAGGTCTATCCTCTTGCCGATCTTGCTGCGATTCATTTGTATAGTTTGCTTCATTTTCTTCGTTGATGTGTGAGTTGGTCCGTTTGATATTGAAAATGAAGCTCGGGATCATCAAGTATCATCAACCTATCCAGCCCTACAGGGGCAAGGAACAAACCCGCCTTGATACCATTGATGGACAAGTTCTTCTGCACCCGAGAGACACCTTCACCGTTCACACCCCGAGACATGGTAGAAGATTTGATAGGATCTCTACCCACCTGCTCAAATCCAAGCAATCCACCCCAGTCAGCCTGGTTGTCGCGCCAATCCTTGCCACCGGCTGACCCCGAAAAGACTGCACTAATGTCACCAACCACGCCGATGACGAAGAAAGAAACAAACTCCTCTCTCATGTGTTCGCGTTCAAGAGACGTACAGTCGCTCTAGCCTGTCGGCCGAACGTTCAAAGCAGATCACATGAAGCCGATGTGGCAAGAGGCCTGCATTATGTCGGGAGTCCGGAGGTTGTTATTTGTTTGACTGTGTCTTGAAGTAAATAATGCTTCACGGTGTTCCCCTGAACCTCATTTTTCCCAAAAAGAGTTCTGCGGTCTGCTGTGGTCTGCAGACAGAAGAGGGAAACCCCCCCAAAAGTGGGCGTTTGATAGACTATTCCAAGGTTTCACCCAGACTTTCAAGCACCACCCGCGCTCCGGTCGACCCCAAAACCCTACTCCACCGACCGGGCCGAGGAAGACCCGGTGAGGACCCGGCGAAGCGTTCGTGAAGACAAGTCGAAGCTTGTTTGTTGTTTTCTCCAGGGCATTATGAGGTAAAACTCGCGCGGTTGTCATTGATATGTGGAGGACTCGGTGATTGTCCTGCCAGCAGATATCGAAAAAAGAACAAAACACGAGTTTCTAGACTGAGTAAATGATTCTAAGTAAGACGTTCTGTCGCCTGAGACAAGAGGGCGGGTCCAAATCCCCATGACAGCAGGTTCGCCATTCTGCGCACCTGAGGTGCGGAAGTTGCATCGTCCCCTTCAATTGAAGTACCAGGTACTCACCTTATTGCCTACTCCCGCCCCTACCGGGCCAATAAGCTTCCAACCGGGATGAACCTCACACTTCCTCTCCTCGCAATGCCACACTGCCACCCCGCCATCCTTCGCGACGTCCGGATCCGTGCCTTCGCTTTGCAGCCTTTGCAAACTTGAGGGAATAATATGCCTTTCTTTCCTCCCTGGACAGCCGGAACTTTCCTGCGCGAGTCATTGTGTTTCAAGAGGCCGTAGACCAAGCGTTGCGGAGAAAAAGAATCCACTGGGCCCCAACTGGACCCAGTGGGCACCAGAAACTGGCTGCATGGATAGAGGACTCAGAGCTCACCCGGCATCAAAAGGACCCGTAGTCGTTGCTCAAGGGGTTTTATGTATCACTTGGGATTTCATCACACCACCTGGTTTCATCAGTGAGCTGCCAGTTGGGAAGTGAAGCAAGTTAAATCCAAGACACACACCCGTGAACACGGCATGTTCTTGCGCTTTTCAGAAGGAGAAGCTCCCGTTTTTGCGGACAAAATGCAGATCGGCCCTGGAACGAGGGTCCAAAAGTCAAAAATGAAACGACAAATTCTTGCTAGCGGGTTTTCGGATTGCGCGAATCGCTCTACCACTTTACAAACCGGAGGGGTGCGGGGGTCTCTTGAGGTGTATCCAGCGATGGTGTATCCAGAATTCTCTGGTTTTTCTTCTTTGCGTTGGCAGCAACACGTTGCTGCGACGAAACCGTGCGTGGCTCGCTGGCTCTGCAGTTCTTCTGTGGGGTATACCCTTTTACGATAGAGCAAGAAGAATTGATGTCCTCCGTCGGGAACTGGATGAAATCGGTCTTTTTTGTTTGTACTTCAAGCTTTAAACTCAGGAATATGACAGTTGGCCGTGGCGATGGCATCACAACGAAGTCCAAAGACCTCCTATAGAATGCTGTGGAAAGTCCAGCAAGAGACTCACGTGAGCATGAGTTCATCATAGAGAAAAGGTCACCCAAAGAACGCTCAAGACGAACTTGTTCTGGAACGTGTTCTTCAAAAAAAGCGGGACGCTTGAACACTAGAAGTTCTGTTCGCCATGTTGAAAGAATCAGCTTTCAGACATCCGAAACAGCGCCTGCGCAGAGCTGTTAAACCGCAACTGCACGGCCATGAGCCCGGAGAGGGACGTTTTGGACAGGCTAAAGGATCAGCAAAAAAAAGCCTTTCAAGAAGTCGTCCCACTGCCCCAACACGAGCGTCGCACGGTTCAGGTTCTTAGACTCGGGCCTTTCTTTTGGAAAAGCTCTTCGAGCTCAATCTCTTCGGGCGTTTCGGCCCAATTGACGAGCCCGGGGCCTGCGGGCGGTCTCTGCCGCGCGTGAACATCTGGATAATGCAGACAGGTCGTCTGCATGAGGTATGACTCATGTATGTCTGTGGCATTAATCACAAATAGCTCAAAAAGCATCAAAAAGCACAAAACGTTCAACACCCCGGCAGTCAATAGTCAAAAAGATCTCATGGATTCTAGTGGAATCATTGACTTCAAAACTTGGTCATCTCCATCCATGTCCTGTTGTCTTCCACATACAAACACCCAGAAACACCCAGAACCATCACCTGCACACACATCTGCCATTGCGACTACCCGCAATGGAGTCCGATGTTTCGTGAATCTTGAGCCAACTACCCGCGGGAATCCGACGTCGCCAGGGCTCCCTCGTCGGGCTTCGTCTCTGCACATCCATGGATCCTCGAACCGCCTGGCCAATACGAACAGGAACCATGTGACACATCATGTGGCCCAGTGACCGACCTGGTCTTGATACAAGGTCCACGATATCAGTATATCCTATGACCAGTGGATGGATAGGTTGCAGTGCCTTTAAAAAGATTGATACTTGTTGACCGACTCCTACAGGTCAGAGGACACTGGCGTCGTGCTCTCTGCGTTCAGTGGAAATTCCGAGGGCAGGCTCCGTCGGAGTCTCGCTCGTCAATTCATCTTCCTTTCCAGATAGGAGGCCTTTTCTCTTCACTTTGATGCACTTTACCAGGGTAGTAACAAGAAGCTAGTAGAAACAAGTGCCTTACTAGTAGTAACAGGTGCCTTACTACTAGTAACAAGAAGCTAGTCCAAACACTCCACGTCCGATTCCATCCACCGCTCTTTTGTCCGGTGCGTCAAGTGAGGTCGTAGCACGAGGTGTTTCCACAGAGGCGGCCAAAGCGCAAAGGGTTCCTTGGAGTGCAAAAGTGCAAAGATGCATTTGGGAGGGTGATGGCCTACAGCAGGCGGCAGTGCTACTCAAGAAATACCTTCACCCAAGCGTGTACGGAGTATATGCAGGAAGTGGAAACCGGGTAAAGCCTCGTATAAGATACAAGAGGTTTCCCTCATCAAAGGGTCTCCACTTGCGTTTCCTTCTGTATTTCTCTGACACAGAGCCCACTGCAAACTTCACGTTTTGGAGTACTTGGCAGGAAGGACTTGGCAGCAAGGTACTGCCAAGTTGAGTCGAAACATCCCAAGCACATGCACCAAATCGCCCAACAACATCTACAGATCTATACATAGACCTATGATGTGTCATAGTATTTGACCAAAATCACCATACCAGGAATGCTTCTCGGCATCCTTCGGCCATGCGGCGGCAGGGAGGCGTCCTCGCTGAAGAAGGACTCCGAAGAAGACTGAGACGCCAAAGCACCTTCCAAGTGAGTGAAGATCAACCTCAGCTGAACCAGATGGGCGATCCAAATCCAACATCCACCGTCCAGCCCGTTTGGCGAAGCGCCGCTTTTCGGACCCGACCCCAACAGTGGAGGCGCGCTTTTTGGTCCCCTGCCCCAAAGGTGGTCACCTCGCAGATCTCCCTTTTCAAACGTCAGCAGACAGAGGAAAAAAAGAACGTTTTCAACATCTGTTTCTGTTGTATCTTGTATTGCGTTCTGTTGTATCTCTCCAACCCTGGCACAAAAAAGCACCAGTCCGCCTACTCCGATTGGGTGCCCCAGGCCGGTTGTTGTAGACCACCCGGGGGAAGTCCTTGTCACTGGGCCGATACGGCGACGTCAGCTGCTGGAGGAAGTTCCGAGACTCCTGGAGGAAGTCGGTTGACTCAACGGAAGTCGACCCAGTGGCGGAAGAGTGGAGAAAGTTCAGAGACTTCTAGAAGTGGATACAGAGGTTTAAGTATACTCCGTACATGTAGAAGAAGCGGATGAGAGACTAGGAAACTTCAAGGTCTCCATCCACCTTTAGCTTTGTTATTGGATGGCACCCCAAGCACGCTCCACCCGCGGGCCTGTCCAATGCGCTCGATGTGTTGCCAGGTGTCGGCATCGACACGGCCACGGAAGGCCATCTGCAAATGGTCGATGGCGAAGATCCAGGTGTTCATCGCAGAGCGCACCTCTATCGCCGAGGTGGCCCACTGCAGTGATGATTTTCCTCTGGGTGAACGGTGTCATAATTACGTGTTCATTGAAGTGTTCTTCGCCAATGAAACACCTATTATGTACTGAAAGTACTGTAGCTTGTGCTACTGTAGAGCCGGTACCAGCAGGGACCTCCAAGGTGGTGCGAAGCGCAGTACGTGCAGATCATCGAAACATATCATGACCCCACTCATGACCCCACTTGCAACTGGACTTCGGGCCCTCAAGCCCTTGCAGCCGTCTTTTGCAGATCTCTAGCCGCTCTAGCCCTCAATCCTGTTCTTGAGTCCCACCTAGGTCCCACCGGGCGTTCTAAAGTGCTCTCCCAGTGGCGTTCGGGCACTCCTGGCGGACTGGACTGTCATCAGAGCTGGACTGTCATCTCCCAAAAATCGCCACCAAAGTTCCATAACCACCGCCAGACTCGTAGAAAGTGGCTTTTCAACACCTTTCATTCTCCAGAACCACCAGCACTCACTCACATCTTCCCCATCCCATCCCATTCCGTCCTCCCCTTTACCAGCATCGCACTTCTTCAGCCCCTCACTGTTCGCCGCGCTGTGTGCCACCGCAGCCGGCAGGAGCGCTTTCGGCGCACAGGCCTTCAGGCCGCTGATCCAGTGGGGCAATGAGGCGCGACCTCCGCGCAAACGGGCAGACCGGCGGCAAGAAAAGCCGACTGGCAGGGTGGGCGTGGCTGGACCGATAGCATGTAGTCAGAGGTCATCCACTTACTAAGCTAAGCCACCAGTGGATGCTTTTACAGTAGTCCTGTTTGCGGACGACTGATCACAAGTTGAACAACCATGCCTGAAATTTTAGGACCTCCAGCAAGAAAGCTCAAACCTCCATGTATATAAATGGATGCGCAATGTATGACCAAATGGAAAAAGATCCCTGTCCCTTTTTTGATGGATCTTCGGGTGGGTCTCCCTATTTTAAGATACAACCATATACAACCATGCCTTTTAAAAGAAAATGTCCTGCTTGAGCTTTGTTTAAAGTTTCGACGTTGCTCTGACAGGCGCCAAACCTGCCAAAAAACACGCGGCGCGTCCACCGCCTTCATCGGATTTCCGGAGGAAGCACTTCTTGGTTCCTATGCGCAGGCAAGCGGGTTTGTCTGAGACCAAGACCAAGCAGGAAAGCTCGGAAAGCACCGGTAGAGAGAAGCTCCAAATGCTCAAACCCGGTTGATGGATAGATTAGAATGTTTTGCTGTTCAAGATAGATTAGAATTTCGAATTGTTTCTTCCGGAAGGCGGTCGCATGTAATGAAGCCGTCTGCATTCCGAAGCCGAGAAGGTTGAACCCAGATTCATCGTCTGATCACAGAAGCTCTATAGTCTATAGTACTCAATCGGAAGTTGTTCTACTTTGTTTCACATCAATCGTCACGTGGTTCTTTTTGCCGAAAATTGTCCGTCACATAGCGTCACTACCTTGTGCAAGCAAAGATTTGCAAAGGGATGAACGTTCTGCCTGAATGCAAAGAGGCACAATCAACTGAGACTATATAATTACAAGAAAGCAGCACTACGACAAACTGTAAGAAGGAAACCCTGGAAAGTCAGGGTATCCAAGGTGTTCATTCCAAACCAGCTGGTGTGCAAATTCCAAGATGGCCTAACAGGAGAATAGAACCGATCCAAAAAGAATCAAAACGAAGTTCATATGTAAACGACTGTAAATGTAATGTTTGTCTTCAACTGCAGTGACCCCTGTGCCATCCTGTGCCCCACTTGTCCCACGGTCCACCTGCCCATTCCATCCAGTCCAGGGGGCCGTACTGCTGCCCATAGCTCCAAGCCGTACACCCTTCCACAGCTGCACAGGCCCGTGCGCAGATGCCTGGGTCCACCGCTTCAAACTTGTCGGTATTGGAGCCTCGGGCCAATGGTCAGGTCGGGCCAATGGTCAGGTCTGGTCCTGCGTGTGATGAAACAGACCATGCAAACCAAACCATGTACACAAACTCTTCATGCTTGTGTGTTGGAGTGAAGATCCCTGTCGTGTGTGCTTTCAGCATCAAACCCCAACTCCGAAGGATCTTCACACTTTGATGGTCCCTGGGCGCTGAATGTCCGCTGCACAACCACAGAATTGCTGGAGGCAAGTGGCAATTCTTCAAGAAACACCCCTGGTGCCCGTAGAGAGAGAGGTCCGCGAAGACCGCATGTGCGCCAGCATGGCGCAAGACCACGTCGCGGACGAAACAGCCTGGATAGGCCTGCCCAGAAAAGCAAAATCCCTATGATCGGTTCGACTGGATCAGTTCGAAGGCCACTGGATCAGTCCATCTACAGGATGTCCAGCTGGACAGGTCCTACATCGGTTTCTATGTCTTTCTACCGGGTCCTTGAAAATTCATAAACCGATGTCCAACTCCTATTTCAGGGACCAAAAAGACATATTACTCGTTCGGGGACACAGGAAAAAGAACACCGACGAAATGCGTCCCTTCGACCAATTCTCCCGACGAAGCAGCAGAGGAACCTGGATCGACACGGAAGAAGCTTCAACGAGCAGGGAATCACGACCGCCTTTGGAGAATAGACCCAAAAACCGGCGTGGAATGTACACGGACCATGATGGTGTACCCACATAGAGCCATGTTTAAAAACGTCAGAAATTCTTCCGTTTGTTGTCACGTCGGCGGATTTGTCTGTCGTGTTGTATATGAATCCTGAGGCCAGAAAGTCCGAGGTCATTGATCCCAGGTCACTGAAACCTCAAGTCTTCTGAGGAAAAATCCTGGCTTCTATGATTCCTGGGCGTTCAGGGATTTGGAGACTGTCACCCTGAGGGCGTGTTTTTTCAAAGTTTTATAGGCACCATTCGGCATGGTGATTCCAGCTCAGGCAGCCATGTCCAAGCAACTTGAGATGTGCTGAAAACATCACTTTCCATCGCCCAGCGTTTGTAGGATTGCTGTTCGAAACTCCCAGATGTTGAAAACAAATGGATTGCAAGAAGGGACAGAAGAAGCAACCACCACATGTTCCTTAAGCAAAAAAAAAGCAAGAGCGAAAGCTTCTGCACACCATGGCACACCCCCAAAGCCCAAGCATTGGCAAAGCCCAAGCTTGGGCCTTTCACCTTGGTCCTGTGCGTCCGACGTGCGGGGCCGGCTCGCCGCTGCGACGGCCCGCTGAGCCTCGGAGGACTCCGCCAGCGGCGCAGGCAGGGGCGCCTCCGAGTCGATGCAGCAGCGCTCGAAGGTGAAGTCGCCTCCCCAGCAGCCGCTGTTCCCCTGGCCGAAGCATCTCGAAGCATCTCGAAGCATGCGATTCCAAGCGGAGCTGTTGAAAAATTCCTCTGAGAGCTGACAGAAGGGAACCTGGAAATCTGATTTTGGTGGATCAGGGTGGCAAGGTAGCTGGGGAAAATCTGAGGGAGTCCTACATGCAGTCCACTGGGAGAAATGGGCAAGGTCTGGGCGCGATGGGACAAACTCTAGAGCCGACCCCACTCGAAGCAGCAACTATAGTTGGATGGGACGTCCTATCTGGACACGGGTGCTTAGGTGCAGCTTCTGGCAAAGTTGATGAGGGTGGCTAGGGGCACAGTTGTTGGACGAAAGGAGGCAAGGCAAAGAAAAGAGATTGAAAGGCGCTACAAGCATGTCTTGCCAGTGTTCTTCTTCTTTGGGGTCAAGCAAGTCTACATGTTGATGAGTCTACATGTCGTGGTTCTGGGAAAGATCTGGGGCATCTACCAGGACCATCCTGTCTGGTTGTCCAATCGGAAATCCATATACAAATATATATATATATATATTGTGTAGGCTAGTCCAGCGACACCCAGACAGGATGCTGCTACCAGACAGGTGACCTTTCTGACTACCTCTTCGCCGGCCAAACGGCCGCACAAATCGGACTCTCCGTGCCTCCGGCCCAAATCTGGGCGCGCCTTAGGGCGGGGGTCTTCGATCGTCGATGGATGCCTAATCATCCAAGAACTCCGTGATATCAAATAGATCATCCTCAGAAAAGGTCAAAATATCGGACATCTCCAAGTCAATTGGCAACCCCAACCTCCAAACACCATCGTTGAAAAGGCTCAGATCCGTGGCATCTAGAGTACACTCAACGTGTATAAAGTTCAAGACCAATTTTGGCAGCAATCTTGGTGTCGAAAAAGCGCGCCACCGATGAATCTTGGATGAACCTCACCCATAATTTAAATGTGTTACAGAGACAAAATAGAATATAACAATACAGCAAAATCTACCATACTCTGCCTGCACAAACAAGACAAGATCGAACTCAAACAATCTCACAAGCTGTTTCTCGGAAGGAGCATTGGCTGGGCACCCCAAAACTCTGCTTGCGCACCGCAAAACAGAAAAAATAGACACTCTAAAAAAGTGACCATTGCAGGAAACCAGCATCCCGGAAACTCAAACCCCGGGAGGCACATATCTTTGACCATTCTTGACCATCCTTCCAAACGCTCTGCAAGCACGGGGGGGGTCCACCCTGAGACCAATCAGCATCGCTTTCATCAGAGGTGCAGCACTGTTCCCAGGTGACGCCATCCACCCAGCAGCTTTCATCACCCTTCCCCAGCACTGGACATGGCAGCAGTGCGACCAGCGGCCAACAAAACCGGCGGCGCATGGGGGATGGGGTGAGCGTGGGAAGTGTGGGAAAGGTCGAGGTGAAGGATGTGGGACTTTTCCCCGGAGGAAGGGCATGGATTCCGATAGATTCTACCATTCTACACACTTGACAAACCGTAGGCCGTACGTTGACAAAACGTTGTTTTATATCCAATGTTATATAGAAATGGCTTGTGATATGTGATTTGCATCGATGTCCGATTAGATAGGACCCCTCTCGTTGCTGTTGCGAACCACCATGGCTGGATGATGTTTTCAGTCCAATCCCACCGTGTGAAACATATCAACATCTGGAGCTTGCGGAGGCCGGAACTTGACCTTTCCTGGGTTGGTGGAGTTGGTAAATAAATCATGGAAGGTCACCAACCAACCCCTTCTTGTCACTGCGCACGGAGTTGATCGGAGCATGGGGAGTCGTGTATGGGACATCATGTAAGATCTGAACTGCCATGAAGCTAGCAAGCACCTACCCTCGCACCGTGCACCCCAAAAAATGATTTTGACGTGCTGTATATGTGGAGCGCGTGCTGTTTATCTACATAAGGGATCATAAGGGATGTTTGTAAGTAGCACCTCTACAGCAAAGATAGACCACCTGGTAGATGAAGAGTAGCACCTGCCTCCGGAGAGGAAGGAACAGGCGCTGGCTCGCTCTCGTACCCGAACAGCGGAGAAGAACCAAGCTAAGAACGGAGCCAGAAGTTCCCAGACTGAGAAGAAATTCCATCAAGTTCAGCAAATCCACAGATTCAACCATGTTTACACTGTTCAACAACCACAACCACGGAAGCTGCCAGAAATGTTCAATTGCGTTTTCTTTTGTAGATATTTATACCAAAGGTGGACAATCAGCTTCTATGCCTATTTGTTGGCATTTGCGATTTGGGAGATGATCGAAAAGCCCGCTCCTTTAGGCAAAATGCATTGACTTGTGACGAGCAACTACTTGTGCCCATGTCGGCTTATATGCACCTCCATATTTCACAGTACCAAAAGGGTCTCAGCGAAAATGCGGATGAATGATGTGTACTCTCTGGAAAAGAGTGGAGAACAAAAGAGAGTGGCCCGTGCCCCATCAATAAACCGTTTGATCAAGAACGTCAGAATGTCATTGATTAAAGCTCCTGACTCTTGTCCCTCTTTCGGCACCCGAACTCCCCAAGTCTTCATGCAATCAAAAGAAGAAAAAAAAGAAAGAGGTCTTCCATGGTTCGGGCATTGCAGTGGTGAGCATGCACAGCCCAAGAAAACAGGCCACCACGAACGAACCCAGATGCGCTCTGCCAAACATCTCTCTGAACAGGTCTTCAGATTCCACAGAAAGGGTAAGGACTCCTATATACTGCAGCCCATCCGCCTGACCTGAGCCACTAAACCGCCCACGACCGAAAAAGGATCCAAGGATGGTGCGATTGTTAGGATCCGGGGTGGTTCACCCGGTGAAAATACGGTCCGGCTGCTGGTGCTCGGTTCGGATCCGCATACGCATAGACTTGACCGAATAGAACTGCCCAAAAGGCTCAACCCTGGGCCACCCCGGTCTCATGTCTTTTTCTGCGCAGACCACACATCCCTTTTTAGGGGCATGGTGGGGCGCGCAGGACGAAGCTAGGATCAATCTGGGCAAGGATATATATCATATTTTTCTGTCTTCGGTACTCCAAACCACACATATCACTAACACAAGTGATATCCAGTCTACCCAGTGGTTGTTGATTAGCTGTCGGCATAAATCAACCAATCCCCCAGTCGCAGGGCAGCTTCGACACCCTTCGAGCTTCAGGACTCTTTCCGGTCACAAATGCACTCACAAAAGGGATTATTTGAGGGTGAGTGGTGTCCACTGCATCTGACTCTCTTGAACTCACTGCTCTACATATTTGTGTTGGTCCATCCATGTTCTCACGGTGTGGAACTATATTCCTGATCGACCACATGACTTTTGCCCAAATCAATCATCAAATCTATCCTCGAATCGAAATCAAATGTGAGAACAGAACAGGAATGTTGCCTTCAGCACAGTCGGAAATTGGAGGTACCCGATATGTCCTACGAGTATGTCTTTCCTGTCATCCCATAAATCACTCAGATTCATCGTCAAAGAACTCATCAATGTCGTCTTGGCCAAGGTCCTTCCGCATTCCAAGAAAGCGCCGCTTCTGAAGATGGAATGCTTTTGTTTTGGTGTCATTGGAACTGCAAACTTGCGAGAAGTTGCCCGAAGTCCAAAGTTGCATGAGTTGCCGCGTCAACAAAAGGCATCAGCTAGGGGGTCAGTCAAAGGGCTCTTGCAAAGACAATGTATTCTCAAGGGTGACTTTGAGACATTGAGATTGTTTGAGGCACCCGTTTCAATCTGACACAACCTTCCCGCAAAAAGGGATCTTGCAAAATGGCCAGCAGGTTGAAAAATTCCATGGCAAAAAGTACACATAGCATGTTTCATGTTAGAGTAAATTGTGTGTTTGTGTCGCTCTCGTACAACAATGAAGAGGTGATCCTTTCCTTGAAAGAAGAAGCCGAAAAGGAAAAGCGGCACCGGCGTTTCTGGCCACCACTGACGTGGTCCACCACGGTACTCGGTCAGTCCACTGTACTCGGTCCATCTGAACTCGTGGCTGTAGGTCACAACTCGCTTGCTGACTCCGCAAATGCCATCTATTTTTCAGGTTCCTCGCTTGCAAACGCACCTGTCTGCTGCACTTCAAGTACCCCCCCCTTCGGTGGTAAGCAACGTTCTAAATGGACAGTTGCTGCAAGTTGAGCAGCGAAAATACACACCAAACGGCCAAGACGAACAAAACTACATGCCCGTTTGGCATTGGATCATATTGAGTGCATTGTGTTCGGTTTCATAGGCAAACAATGATGAACTACAAATTCTTGTGCAGAGCAAGAGCTAATGAAAAAGCAAATCCGGAACAAGAAGGACTACCCTCACACCAGAACCGGGGTCGGCTATTTTGTTTTGTTTTTGTATAAATTTACGTATACATTGTATTCAGGCCATACCAATGCCTTTACTTTTATACATGTATGTATGTATGTATGTATGTATTTTTTTTTCTAGAGTTGTTGTGTTTGGTGCTCTTTGGCTGGTCTCCTAGGCGGTTTCGCCTCAGTGGGCCTCTCACGGGCTCAGAAAAAGTCAACGGCCATCATGCCCTCGTCATTGTCTGCCTCTGCCGTTGCATCAAGCAAGGTGGGAAAGTGCAAACGTCGAGGCGTTGGTCCGGCAGCAGAGAGTGCCTCAGGTGCCTGGCCTTGTGTGTGTGGCTGGCTATCATTGTCAGGGGTGCAGACTCCTTCAGGTTTCTTTTTGAAGTAGTCGCTGAGAGGCGGGGATGTTTTCATGCCAGCGCCCTTGCAGGGTCTTTGGAGAGCTTGTGTGGAGATGACCCGCTTCTCTCCATCAAGGTTGGTCTGGGTGCCACATTGAGTGCAACGAAGACGGTCCCCTTTCTGCCAAAGTGCGTGGCTGTGGTGTCCTGGATTGTTGCCAGTGAAAGCCTGGTCAACGCATGGGCTGGCAATGAAGAGTTGAAATGCTTCTTCATTGACTCTTTTGTGGATGTTGAGTCTACACTTCAGGCATTTGAGATAGCCTGTGGTTTCTGCATAGTGGTGCTCCTGTTGGCTCGGTGGTGTCTGGTGCTGCTGTGTTAGCAAGTCCTTGATGACCTGTGCCCGAGTGGTCTTCTTGACAGGAAGTGCCGTTGGAGCCATGGAGGGTTGGCAGGCTTCCTCAAGGAGGAGTTGTGGGCATTCCTCTTGAAGCCTCGTTTCCAGGATTTGCTTGGTGAGGCCTTGATGCATCCTGGTGCCACAGGCCATGCATTGAAAGCCACTCCTGTGTGGCTGCCAGCGGTGATGGGGTTCAACCCATGGTTTGGTACATCGTTTGACCAAGTCTCTTTTGAAGTCTTTGGTCATCTTGCCTTGGTGCCTGGGTGCTTTTTGGTGAATGTAGTGCTCCGGGTCGTCATAGATCTTGCTCAGCCGCTGGATGGCATGTGTGTAGATCAGATGATGATCTGCGTCAAGGGTGGCTTGCCATTCTGTCTGTCTGTGATCTTGGAAGGTCCGGGCTCGTTCCCAGGCTGCTAATGCACAATCCCTTTGTCTCCTCCTGAGCTGGGGCTCATTGCCAGGAGCCTCCGGTGTTCTCGTGTTCCTTGAGACGTACAGTACTGTGATGCGTGCAAGTCCTGCTCTGTGATCTCTGCAAGGAGATCCTGGTATGGTGCTCTGCTGCGTGGTTGGTGCCAAGCCTCCCAGACCGTGGTGAGCTGCACGATGACCCGAACCGGTGTGGTGGTGAACTTGGCCAAGGCCACAACTCCTGCGATCAATGCCCTGGTTTTGTTTTGCTCCCCACTTGCCACCCCGTGAGGGCTCCAAGGCGTTGCAGTTGTCCTAGGTTCATGGTGCGCACACAAAGACCGTAGACCCACATTTGATCACGGGCGTCATATGATGAGGGTGTGGCATCAAGGGTGAAAGCCCAGCTGTTGTGCTGTTGTGGTGCAATAGGTTCCAAGCCTGCCCAGCACCCATGGCCTTGGAAAGGATGTGCTTGCTGACGGTGTTCTTGTGGTTCTAAAGGGATCCAGCCTGCCGTCCAGAGTGGGTCTTCTTCATGGCTGGTGATGCGGTTCATCCATTCTGGTGGCATGGGCTCGTGCTTTTGCTGCCTATGCCACTTGCAAAGCCACAAAATGTGCTTGGGTGTTGCTGGGGTGTTGCACAGTGGGCAGGTCTTGACTTGGGCAGCCTCACGGAACTGGACCGCTGCCTGGACCCACGTGTTGAGATGTTGCTTGTGCCTCTGAGGCAAAGACTTCTTGACTTGATGATAGGTGTGGCCTGCTGGCAATCCTGCTGATGCGTTGCTGCTTGGCCTCCTGGAGCAGGGCCCGTTCAAGTTGCCACCAGGGCTGATGCAGACTGAGTTCATGGGCCTGGAGGAATGGAGTTTCCGGCCTTGTCCAACGCAGGAGGGTGGAGGCTTGCCATCCCCATTCTTGCAGGTAAGTGATGGTAGCTGCCATGGGTCCACGGACAGTGTACCAGGGATGGTCCTTTGTCTGGAGCTGGTGATAGGTGGCCGTCCATGCCTGTTCAAGGGCTGGGAGTTGGTCCTGTGGCCAAGCCTGCAGGAGCTGGTGGATGGCACGGATGTGGTGAATGATGATTTGGTCTCCCGGGTCAATGTAGCGTTTGCAGTGGAGGTCATAGGTGCTGTCAAGGAGTCCGCCGTTGTGATGTCCCAGATGTTTACCCATGGCCTGCCTCAGTGTGGTTCTGTGCCTTGGTGCAAGGCCTTGGCCTTCAATGCCCCACAAGGCAGCTGGCTGAATGCCCCCCCCGATGGAGCCTCAAACGAGTTTTCAAGGCTGGGATTTTCAGGGCTCTCAGTTTGAGCCTTCTGTTCCTGGCTTTGTGCAGTCTTTGTTTCATGACTGGAATTCGGCGGCGCCGGGCTGCCTGGTGGTCAACTCCAAGGTCTCGCATGACGGTTTGCACGGGTGGTTCTCCTTCCTGTAGGATTTCTTTCGAGGCCTTGTCAGTGGCTCGATCGGTGGCAATGAAGGCCGTTTTTTGTGGATTGACCTTGAAGCCAATGTCATGGAGCCTCTGGTGGAGGTCTCGGTAGGCAGAGACTGCCTGTTGAGCGACTGCGGTTGGTGTTTTGGCTGCCGTGTCAAAACCTATGTCGTCTACCCAGCTGGAGAGATGGACTCCTGGATGCTGGGCCTTCCAGGGTTGGAGAGCGGGAGCCAAAACCACCTTAGCCAGTAGCGGAGCTTGAGGGCATCCTGCTGGGACTCCATTCTGAACCTTGAAGAAGGGAGTCATCTCCTGCTCAGCCACTATGGCTTTTGGGCCGGTGTAGACCTGCATGGCCATTTCAAGCATCAAAGGTGGGTATGCAAGTTGTAGTGCTTCCTGTTGTAACCTCGTGAGGTTGATGGTGTCATGGAACGTGGACATGTCCATTAGGCAGGTGACGCCGTGTTGGTGATTGGCTCGGTGGACTTCTTGCCTCAGCAATCTTTCTAATGCCACCTGCAAGACTTGAGCCCCTGGTCTTGCTCGATCATGGTCCATTGAGGCTGGTAGGGCTCGTTGCCATTTGTCCAGCAGAGGCTTTCGGAGGCGGCGCCAGACCCGGTAAAGGATCGAGGTGAGCGTGATTGGACGCTCTTTGCTGCTGTTTTTGGGCAGCATCACAACCATGTGCATCTGCTGTTGTGTTGTGTTGT
>CAXAMN010025184.1:434439-464910 GCA_963970005.1 Durusdinium trenchii
CACATCGATTGATGCTTCTGCCGATCAAGATGGGTCTCCACCATGATATAGATTTCATTGTCTCTGGACCAGTACCAGTCTAGAGTGCTTTTCCCAAAAGCAGTGATGTTTGCAACATGGAGGCGCATGTTCTCTTGTGTGTGCCGTGCCTTCTTGGGCGGTGTGCCGTGAAGTGGCGGATCGTAGTCTGGGGTTTCGGGCGGTGGCAAAGCCCGGGCGATCTGTCTTGGTTGAACCAGTGCTGTGGTCTGGATTCCCCAAACTTGCACTATCTGGCCGGCAATTTGTGGTGTCAAAAATGGAAGCACCTTTGGAGTGGCTCCATCATCTGCAATCCACATGAGGTCCTTGTACACGAGGATGGCGTAGTAGTGCCCAGTCTCATGGGTGGGTCCTCTGTGGCAGATGTACGCCATTGGAATGTACTCTGCACTGGCTCTGGAGAACCCATCAAGGGAGCGAGGGACGGTGTATGGTCCATGTGGGTTGAGGGCTCGTTTGTGTTTTGTCACGGTGCCGTCGATGGTGACAGCGCGGTTGATGTGACTGATGTGGACCATTTTGTCGTCCCCGAGGTACTGGCCATAGCCTTGGTTGGCCCAGCAGTTCATGAGTTCTTGCCAGGTGATTTCATCGAGGAACTCATCAGGGTAGTCCACAATGAGCGGGACTTGGATGTGCTCTGTGATGTAGCCACCCTCCTTGATCTCAGTGTGTCGATATTGGAGAACGCGGGTTTGGGAGTGGACCCACAAGGAATGCACAAAATGTGCAGCGTCTCCTTCGATGTTCAGGTTGTGTTTCTCCCACAGCTGGTGCAGGCCTGGCAGTTGCTGGATGTCAACTGGTTCGGAGAGCTCCAAGGAGGTTTGGACGGCATCCTTGATAACTCCCCATGGATCGCGGTTGAATTCCGCCAGATAGGCACACATCCAGCAGAAGGCACGCCATGGTGCATTGGCGTAGCACCTGGCACTGGGATTTCCGACCACCATGCTCAAATTCTGGAGTAGGAGGTCCGTGGTCGAGGCGTAGTAATGGCTGCTCATGAAGGATGCCCTTTCTCCTGTGTCAGCGGAAGTGGCTGGAGTGCTTGAGGCACCTCCTGTGAGCGTCAGGCAAGGCCCATGTGGAGCCGCCGGTGCAGGCAAAGAGGATGAAGTCAAAATTGGACTCTCGTTGGGAGGATCCGGTGAAAATGAGTAGAGTTGCTCCACCCCTGCAACTATGGTCCCTTGAGTTGAGCTATGGTGTGGTAGCTCCAAAGTATTGCTGCATGTGTTTTCCCCAGCACGTGAAGCACTTGAAATGGTAAGAGCTGTTGAGCCTGAATGTATGTATGTATGTATGTATGTATGTATGTATGTATGTATGTATATAATTGTAGTGTACATGCTTCGTCGATACTACCAAACCAAAAAAACAGTTCACAAGTTGTACTACCGGCAACGTGAGTCCCTGGACTCGAGGGGTTTGGATTCGAAAGACGTGAAAAATGTCGGCGAGAGGACCAGGATGCCAGTCGACGTGTATATCTAGTGAGTCTAGTGAGTCTACGGGACCCAAACTCAGGCAACCTGCTCCTAAACACGCTCCTAAACGGAAGAAGTTTCAGCTTTGCATCAATTTCTCATGTTCATGTTGAAAAAGTCTCCTAAATGATCCTAAATGTGTCCTGGTGCCTCAGCTACCCAAAACATCCCCAAACTACCCGTCTCAAAACTACCCGTCTGTCGCCGGCCAAAAAGTCCCCCGATCGATCCCCCGCCCAAGCCGATCCTCGAGGTCGCCATCCTCGTTGTCGCTGTCTCTCAGCTTCTGAGACAGGGAAGCGATGCAGAGACCATGCAGAGGGGCAAAACCAACGGTCAAACGGTCAAACGGTCAAACCCCGAACGTGTGGAACAAATCATCCTAACCCACTACAAACATCTACACACAAGCGTTTGTACCATGGCACAAGTGTTTTATTACAACACGCACCTGTTGTAACGGATTTTTTTTCCTGCAACTGGGATACACTCAGGTCAGCTGCTTGTCCCCAGTTATCACTTCTCCAAAGGTCTTGTCATTGGTTGATTGGAATTTCTACATGTGTTGCTCCGAGTCAAAGAAGCATCCAAGTGAGATGACGTGGGGATGAAAATTGCTGGGTCTGACGGAATTTCTGGTCCGTCCAATATGGTTGATGGACAAGATTATGGGGTTATGGTGCAGGAAACTTTGGAGAATCTATGCGAGGACAGGATATGGATGGATATAGAATATTCTCGGTGAAAAGGTGCAGGAGTTGTTCTCCTGAATCGTTGTGCTTTTCTGTCAAACAAAATCTTTGGTCACGAGAAAGGCCCCTGACCACTGTGGTCACACCACACCCAATCCCACTTTTTGGTGTAAACAAATAGAAATAGCATGACATGCTAACGATTCGGTTGCTGATTAGGTCAAAACCTGAACACGCAACATGCAGGAAAACCAATGAAACAGGTTCGTCAACGGCAAGGTCCTCGGCTACTCGATCACACCTTTGCACAGATATTGACAACCCTCCCAAAATCCTTGATATATGCAGTGGTAGTTGGGGTGCCTGACCCAAGAGCCGTGAGTACGTGTATGCTGCTTGCTGGTACATTCGTTTCTGGTCCTAACTGGGGACGCACAAGGTAAATCATGCAACCCACCGCTTATGTTTTTTAAACATCAGCGCGCCTGAAAGCAGGGAGACACAGGAAAAACCTCTTAGGAACACTCCCGACTTTCAGCCACACCTATGGTTGGATCCTTTCCTCGCAGCCGAGGGAACATGACCGCCTCTTCTGAAGCCTCCTCTTCCAAGTCCTCATCCCCTTCGACGTACTCCAACCTCACGCTCCGATGAGAACAACCGTCACGGCCGGAGGCCGCATCCGGAGTTCATTCCTTTCGTGGTGTTCCTCACCCACCGGGGTGGTCGGTGGGGTTCTCCGAGACCCCGACAGTTGGAACGTCTCGAGTCCTTCCAAGTCGTTTGCCCAAGGTCGTCCCACTGTTAGAGCAATTCTGTGGCGTCTCTTCCATTCGGAGGTGGTGATCCGTCCTCATGTGTGTGGTCAAAAGTCCGTCGCTTTCTTGTTACTAGAGGCAGGTGTCAACCAAACAAGTATGTATGAGCACCACACAAAGGAGACAGACAAACAGGCAGACAAAAAACAAAAAGTCAACTCACTCCTGTCAAAGGCAACAGCAAAGCTCCGCTGGCATTGGAAGAGCTCTGCCAGCAGCTAAGAGAATTCAAAAAAACTGTTGCTGCAACATCTTTGTTGGTTGCAAACCACCCTATGTTCAAGTGGGCAAGTGGTGGACTGGCATCATCAGTTGAATTCCGCTTCAGATCAAAGAAGCTACTAAACATGAAACAAACAGATCTGAAACGAATACACTTGGGCAATGTTAGTCCTTCATGTTCTGCTAGGGCATCGCTTTTGGGGGGGGCCCCGCAGATTATGAAGATTGAAGGCCACTCACGTCTTCTGCTCTAGAAACTGTGCTTGAACGGTTGCTCCTGTGTTGATGTCCATTTAGGGTTCCTTCTGGGCTCCTTGCTTCACGAGTTCCGGACGCCCCGGTTTCGAAAGACCCAGCGGCAGCGGCTTGATGACCTCGTCTTTGCTTGCCACCACCTGAGACAGTGGACCGAAATGCTCTGACTCCCTCTGACTGACTCCCTCGAGGGTTGACAGGAAACTGGGTGGAAGTGCATGGAAAGACCAGGACCAATGTTCCACTAAAACATATTCAAAAGGAATATGGTCAACACCGCCAAAAAAGGACCACACCGGGGCCTTCTGCCCCTCATTGACAGCGTGAAGCAGCCGTCCACGGATCCGCAGGAGGTGCCGGTACATGGCCTGAGGTTCTTTTCGAGTCCCACCGGGCCGGTCACAGTCTGATGGGTTGAGGGAAGCGACTGTCCATCTCAAGCGCCTGATTCCTGTATGAGTATCCTGTTCAACATCACGAATCTGTTCGAGAATCCTGTACGAGTACTAGCTGGAAATTACCAACCCTGAAAATGGTAAGTGGGATATCCTGCAACTCTCAGGTGGTCAAACCAGAGCTCGAGGAAAGCAGAGATCACTAAACCTCTAGAACGAACTGACTGGATTCTTTCTCGGACACCGTGGAAACTGCCCATGGTTCCAATCACACCTTGTCAATCTTCTCCACAACGAAACGTTCTAAGGAGTGGTGTCGAAATCGAATCAGTTCACCCCCTGGAAAAAATAGAAGAAGAATAAGAAGAAGAAAAGACCACTCTTCAAACTTTGGGGTACCGGTTTCGCTCTTCTTTTTGGGTCTCACTGTCTCACCCCTCCCCACATCCCATGAGACACATCTGAGACCGCCCACGCAGCGGAGCCGGGCATGGTCGTAAAAATACCTTCCGGCAGTACCCAGGGGGCCGGGCAAGGACGAGGACGAGGCGGAACCCGAATCGTCCAAAAGTCGGCAAAACAGCTAGACATGTGTAATAACGGTGTTTACAGCACCAAATATGTTGTTTCCGGATATGATTTTCCACTGCACCAGGAGTACAGGACTGCCAGCAGAACCAAATCCACAGATGTTAGTCCTCTGGAGTCTGCCAAGATGTTTCTAGTCTGAGGTAACTAGCCCTAACTCCGCAGACACCACAGGGGGTGACACTGCAAACATAGAGCACCCACCATTAGGATGAGGCACCATGACACCTGAGACTCGTTGTCTATTCCCTGCAGCTTAGGTTTCACCACCAAGGATTGAGAATTACCTCTCACCAAGGTGCAGACCTAGAGCCTCTAGAGCCTCAGTGACGCCCTGCGTTGAAGCACAAACCATCCGGAATCCATCCGGAATCAATAGGCCGTTTCCCGACTTTATATATATATATATAAATCCATCATATATCTCTACAAACTATGTAATTCCCACCAACATAAACCGCAGGTGGCCCAAACAGTTCTTCAAGGCATCCATGTCCTTTTGGGGTGTACCCTCAGCCATTGGTCAGTCTCAAGTGAGATGGATGAAAAAAAGACTTGGTCTCGACTAGTCACATGTCGTTTCGACTAGTCGCTTCAAAACCATGATGTGGAAAGATATGTCCAGAAGCTAAGATCCATAGCTCGAACCAAATCTGAGCTCGGTGCAGTTTTCCTAAAATCCATTCACCGCCAAATGCCAGGAAACGCACACCGATCAAACCGTCCCAGATTGCCTGGTCTCATCCGCTAGAACTGGCTGTGATCGAAGAAAGCTCCCTGGCAGCTCCGAACTCGGAGGTCAAGTTGCCCTTGGAAATGAGAAAAACATCGGAAAGCGTTTGTGAGGAGCACCATGTTCGCAGCTCTTGGCTTGGTGATGTCCATTGGGCCATTGACCACAGCTCCAGGACCTTCAATGAGTTCACTGTATACGTGAGCGTCTCAAGTAGCAGCAACCTCCAACCAACAACTGCTCACGAGTGCTTTCCTAGTTTTTTCCCTCTCAACATCTCTCAACATGTGCTTTGGGACGCTTTGGGTGCCCCCCGTTTTCATCCGAGTGCTAAAACCATCCATGGCTACTGCTGATGACCAACTGACAAGGTTGCTCAATCAGCCCACATTGCTTCACAAGTTCCAGAATACCTCACATCATCTCAAATGCCCCCCATCATCCCTCAAGCTCAAAATAGCCCAACAAATGGCCCTTGTACCAGAAAATGTTCATACGTATATAACCGGCTATCGGAAAAAAATGGAAGCACGGGTATGGATCCGCCCAAGGCTAGGACAAATTATGGACTTGGAGGCCTCAGCTTTGTGCTTTCATGCCTTTGATCAACTAAAAATAATGAAAAAAAAATGCAAATTTGACCACAGCAACTCACACTATACGGGAGCTTTTCATCTGGTCTTTCCTCTCCCGGCAGAAGCCGACACACACAATCTCACTTGCCAATGTCCCTAACTGTCCCCGGTTCCCCGCGACCGTGATGCTGAACGATCCGCTGGATCCAAGCACAATAGACCTCGACAACAGGGTGAGAGAACATGCAACAGCCTGGCTATGGCGGAAGCCATCCAAGCAGACAGAAGGGCCATTGGGTTTCAGCCAAGAAACTGCAGCTTTTAAAGTCCGGAGGAGGCATGGAGTAAAACCATGGAAAGCCGGGCAGTCATCAACAATCCTAAATCCTAAAGCGCAAGGTGTCATTCTCTAACCCTGTATATGAAGAGATGTCGTTCTATATGTGTGCGAGTCTCGGTTTCCGAAGTCAGCCGTTGGAGTGGGAGGAGGGGGCCCAAAGAAGAGTCCGTTTTTTTGGGATTAAGTATTGAAGGCATGGCTCAAACTTCAGGTGTAATCCAAATCTATCACTATTTGCCTTCAGATCCTGCCATCGAACTCCACAGAAGAAATACAAATCACATGGTTTTTGGGTTGGGTTTAGACCCCAAGCCTTGCGTCCAACAGCCAAAAAGAAAGGCCGCTCATCCAACATCCTCAAGAGGTCACAGTCGATGTTGGCAGGTGAAAAGCACAGAAAGGATGACCGTATCACTGGCCAACTTTCACGGCCGCATCCTTTTCTTCCGACTAGACCATGGCTTGAAGGAACATCCGCCCAGACAAAGCTTGCAGGAGATGACCCCCCCAACGTCGTGCAGCTTCTTCACCAGCGACCAGTCAATCCCCAGCTTGCCAAAACCATCCAAAACCATTCATGAATGCATCGCTGCTAGTAGCTTCTTGTTACTAGTAGCAATGCACTTGTTACTACTAGCGATGCACTTGTTACTAGTCGCGATTCACCGTCAGTTCTTGAACGGATTTCAGATTCTTCGACCCCGCAAGAACTGCTTGGCCCGCTCCCGGCCGCCCAGTGGCCGTCGTGTGCTCTGGAAGATACCTGACCCGCCTGGCCTCGGGTGGGTGGTGCGGACCGATCCCTCCGACGCGTCGTGAAAACGGTGGGTTTTGCGGGGAGAACGGGGATCCAGGGTGGGACGCTTCGTTGTCTGGTGGATCCATGTGGGGTGCTCCAATAAACCCTTGGCAACCGAAAAAGGCTTGACAGTATGACTACAATTGAAAAGTAAAGCGGCCATTGGCAGCCAGAAGAGGTCATAGGACAATGCAAAACGTTTGAGTTCTTCATTGAATCGAGCCCAATTCTTTGTCCAAAACCAAAGCATTGCTGTAGGACGGTTGGCAAACATCTTCAAAGCTCTCTACACAATACCGTCCAGCTCCACAAAGGCCTGGGCAATGCTTCAAATCTATAAATAATATATAGTACTCTCCTCAAGAACCCCAGATCGATCAATAGCGTTGGATATCGGCATCTAGATGATCGAACAGTCATTGATCCTCTGTTCACTGGTAAAACCGGACGAAGTCCACAGCTTTGCTTCCATTCCTACCGAAGAAAGCAGGCCGTTCGGATCCCCCGGTTACCCCGCACGAACAAAACGGCACGACACGAACAGCACCCTGCACCCTCCCACCCTGAGAGGGAAAACAAGCGTTGTGAATTGTTAACACGAACAGCACCTGGACCACCAGTGAACCACGCGACGCATCGGGAAAAACCCTGACCCTTCCGATGAGAACTGGAGCTCTAGTCCGCCACGCAGACATCTCGTTGGGGCATCCCAACACATTCCTGCAGCAGGTCGAAGGCTTCCACACCATTAAGCTCACTCACTGAGGTGTCCTTACGCGCTTGCGGACCGATGCAGTCGCAAAATTGTTTTGCCGGAAGTGGTTCATCCAGTTTTTCATGCAGCAGGATGGAATCCAAAACCCCAGAAGCATAACAACCCACCAGTGTTTGTTCAGCAGGATGGATATTGCCACAACCGCCGATTTCTTTTGTCTCAAACTAGGGAACCAGGCCTGCAAGGGGGTCATCAGTTGCCGAAACTTGGTCCAACTGGAAGGGGGCCAACAAACTGGAAGAAACAGCCCGGCGCAGCTGTTGACGCCAGCACCATGGACAATCTGGGATCGGGTTAAGGCGATCTGGACCAGGTAAAAGAAAAGAAAAGCAAATATGCCAGGTAAGGGAGAGCCAGAAACTGCGATTTCTGGACCTCAACAACCCCAAATCTGTCAGGGATTACAAAGAACATCAAAGAACAAAATCCTCAACATGGGGTCCACCATGGATCCACCCAAAGCTCGAGCTGGGAACTGGTTCCATCGAAGGGAATCAACACCGCTATACCATATGTCATTTCACCATCGGTTACTGTATGGTGCGCCCAATCAGCCAGCAGTCCATCACACTCCGATCGTGGAGGTGTAGTGTCTCAGTCAGCGACTTGGTGTCCTTCGGAGAAATCGGCGAAAGACAGGTCACTTCGGAGAATCGGAATTCGACCAGTCGGCTCCACGGTGTTTTCTCAAGACTTGCTTTAGTTGCCGTTTTGCCATTGCAGTGGTTTCTTGTCGAAGGCTACAGGGTTTCTGGTAGCACATGGTAGCACAGAACCCATGCCCGTTCTACGGGTCCCAACACAACCACCAAGTCTGGACTCGGCAACCCTCACAGCTTCAAAACTGCGGGAACGGTGTGTACCTTGGAACTTAGGCGACCCCTTGCAAAAATGCACAAAACCATACAAAACCACTAGTTGGGAGGGACGAGCAGCGAAGGCCTACCTGGCAACAGGTGGCCCAAAACAATGGACGAAAGCGACTTGACACAGCCTCATGACTCATGTCCATCCACGATCTGTTGTATTCAGTTTATCCACGTAGGAGCCACCCAGTTTCCCGCCTCCTGTCTCTTTCTACAAACATCTCAAAAATGTAGGGCTGCCACCTGTAGAGAATCACTAAGGGCTCTCTTGCCTATCCCCCTTGTCCCTTGTCGCCTGTGCACGAAGCCCTTGTCGGAGCACCGGAGCCAAGGACAAGTGGCTGCCTAGACGTCGTTGGTAGAGCATAGCTTCGAGTCAGGCGCGAGTCTCAACATGAGATCTATCAGGCGTTTCCTTACTCTTATGATCGCGACTGATTGTGCATGAGTACACGCCAACCTGGCAAGATGAAAAATAGTTGTTTTTGCTAAGAATTTCAGGTATTCGTTTGTGGATGGTTTCCTGCACGACCGGCGGATGGATTGCAGTCCCTTTGGGGGAATATTCCAAGGACGCAACTGAGAAGCACAATGCTAACAATCCTCGCCCCGAACGGGTTCACTCCGAAACCAATGTTTTGCAAGGCCTTGGCCCAGGTTCTCCAAAACCAGAAATCAGCGTATATCAGCGTTATGTTTGGGTCAACAAAAGCATGCCACGTTCTTCCGACCTGCTTCGAGAAAAGCTGTTGGCTCGCGTATTTTGCCACGTTCTTCCTCTGTTCAGTCTCTCTAGGTCAACTCTCACCACAAGGCCAGCCCCCCGGTTTCCGGGCCAAACCAGAACAAGAAGACCTGATACAAACCCACCAAACCCAAATGCAAACACGTACACGAACAGAGACAGCCAAGAGTTGTCTTCACACTCTTCCAAGAAAATGTTGGAAAACATTCATTCTGAGGTCTGAGGCGACACTCTTCTAGGACGCACTTGTGGGACACATTTCTATGACACTTTTGCACGCCACTCTTGTGCGACACCTTCTAACAGGTAAGTCTAGTGGGACAACTTTAGGGGACACTCTTGTGGGACACTCGACTAAAGTCCTCTCGTAGGACTCTTGCGGGATGTGGGACATTCTTGTGGGACACGCTTACTTATACACTATTGTGGGACATTTGTGTGGGACAAATCTATTCTTATGGGACATCTCTTTTGCGCGGCAATTTTGGAGGGCACTGAAGACCGCGTCACGTCTGCAAAGTCAGCGTTTGGTACGAGACTTCAGGAGTGAACGGTCAAGTCTCCAAAAACGAGCATTTCGCACGAGACCTTCTCTGAAAGTGAGGTGATAATTTTGTGCGAGGCTTCCTGCACAAGTCACCCGTCAAGTCTCCGAAACGACGTACAAGACTTTCTCTGAAAGCCACACGCCAAGCCTCTATTTCATGTCAGTCACAATTACACAAAAGTGACCTCCAAAACTAGCATTTCTGCCGAGATAATTGTTGTCCAAAAGTGAAGCGGGAAGTCTCATCAGAGCGAACACATCACGAAAGCAGCTTGGTAATCCAAGCCCCTCAACAGAGCAGCCGCTGACACCGATCTTGATGGCACATCGACATCGACCTGCACCAAACGTCGCGCCCTCACGGTTGCCCGTACCTGCCACAAAAACTGCATCCCAGCACCTCCAACACATACAAAGTGCTGCACCTGCCCAGAAAGCGACTATGCCACACCTTGACTTCACTACGTAGCTAAATTTGCACCACGCCACACGTTTCGAATGATTTCAACACTTTCTGAACACACTTACTTCAAATCAGAATCGCCACTTTACCTGAGACTTGTCAAAAAAAGAAAAAGCTTAGAGGCAAGCGCTTCAAGAGCAAATCCTGTTGGCACAGCAACCTGCTGGCATGCCGATCGACGCAAGGAGCACATCGACGCAAGGCGCGCACTGGCCTCACGACACACTGCACCTGCAAAGCAAAACATCCTTCACACGAAGGAGCATGTCACGCTTCTACGCGAATCGAACACACGAATCGGAACACTTCGTCCATCCCAATTTTTTCAACGGTGCTTCGAGCGAGTGCGAGAGCGCGACCAGTCCGAGGGGACACGGAGTGAAACGACGAGGCGAACACAGGTCGTGCGCCCCCAGACCCCCAGACTAGAACTATAAACGAGAACCCTTCGCGACGCATTCGAAAGACACCAAAAAAAGACCAAAACCATCGTCAGAGGGAATGTCTCTGAAAAATCCCGAGTGCCATGGTGGCAGCTTCCAATCTGGGACCACACCAGTCAAGTAGGACACTTCGTTTTTCCTGCTGACATCGTCGGTTGGACATCGGCGGTTGGACATCGGCGCCCGGTCTTTGCCCCGGTCTTTGCGCCTTCGGCCGCAGAACGACTCTTTGGAAGCGGCCTGAAAACCGGCAAGGTCAGGAGCACGCAGCTGGTGCCAGAGATCATCTGCCAAGATATGGTTTGGTAACGGCAATTCTTGATGAAGAAAGATTCACCAGGTAGGGCAATTCAAGTGGGGCATCCCGGCATCCACATTCGCACTTCTCAAAAATCACTGTCTCACCGGAACCCTACTCAGCTGCTGACACCTTTGCAGTCAGAGCCTGCGCTGGGCCGATGTGATCGTGGAATCCATGTCGCTGAGGCCTCTGGGATCATGCTGAAGTCGTGTTGTCGTTGTCTTTGCCTTAAAAAGAAAACACATCTCGGTAAGTACCAAGTGGAAATTCTAAAGTCGGTCAGGACCATCAGTTGGTTTTGCAGAAAATATAAACTTTGGAGATATGTGTGGGGCATCTGAAGGAGGATAAGGAGGCCTTTGAGGGAATCATGCAAAAGGATGTTGGCTACATAGTCTTTTTCAGCCAATATCCAAATGGCCGTGTAGAATTTTGACATTCTGCGGCCGGGACGTTTGACTATGGGGCATGCTTTGGGGGGCTATGCTTCGCCCGAGTCGAACATACCACTTCCAACAAGACAGGTCCGCCTTTGGCTTCCCTTCAAGCTTGGCGCGCTTGAACCTCACAAAGAGGAGTCAGGTCACATCATAAATCTCTCAAGTAATCCCAGGCAAAGTCGTAAAACATGATCCTGTCTCTTTTGGCTATGGATTGCCCACAGTCCATCTGCTTGAGGACCAAACTGGGAACCAATGAATGGGTCAGGCAACCAAGAGTCCCTACTGTCTACTTCTAGGGTGACAACTAGACGCACTTGCTAAACAAGCTGGTCGTTTCTGTTGACAAAGCCTCAATGGGGGGGCAGGATGTTTCATCGTCAAAATAGATCCAATCTCCGCAAAGTGCCGGTGCCTAGCCGCCTAGCCGTCCACACCCTTGGCTCATGCCGGGGAGGTCCCCCCCCGGCCCGAATGGGCGCTTGTTATGTGCCGGAGCCGCCCTTGGCCCGACGCCTTTGCGGCCCAAGGAGCAAGGTCTCTGGCACCGCGGTCGGCTCTTCGGCCTCCGGCCCGCGGGCGGTGGTGGTCCAATTCTGGTAGATGTTCCTTACTTCTTGTTCACATCTCTTCAGAGTCAAAACATCCAAAATCTGGGGGCCACAACAGGCGACTGACTTACATAAAAAAAGGCAGGCAGGGATTGCGCCGAGGCGTTTCACTGGCCCAGGGGTGGCTAGCCTAGAGAAAAGGGGGTGGCAGCCCAACGAGGGTCAGCCTATGGACCAGCCCAGTCCCAGTGAGGTGGAGCTTAAGGGCTTATATGTATGTGTGAATCAGGCATTGGACTCCTTTGACCAAAACACGTCTCAATCGAGAAGTGTACCGTTCGCGTTCCACATCAAGCTGGGCAAGAGGACCCTGTGTTCTGCGGCAAAAATGACCGCTCTGCCATGCTATCCACAGTGGTAGCGGAGCTCCAAGCTCCAGGGTTACGCGTGTAGAGCCATGGCGAACGTCGGCACACCTCCTGTGCCAAGAAGTGATGGTAGTGATGGAGTTGAAGGTGAACCCGCGGTTGCGGGATCAGCAAGGTCTCGGGTGCGAGGCCAGGAGTTTTCCCCGGCAGGAGCCGGGATGTCTGACGAGTTTGACAGTGATGAGTTTCGAGAGTTCGTGCAAGAACGTCGACGCCGTGCTCGAGAACGAGACCGCGGACGAGGACGTGGTGAGGAAGATGATGAGTGGAAAGGCGGTGGCTCGTCGGCGAAACCGCCTGAATGGGATGGCGACTCCACGCCATTCCAGGACTGGTTGATCAAAGCCAGATTATGGCTGGCGACTACAAAAGTAAGAAAGACCTCTCAGGGTCCTCTGATTCTCCAAGGTCTTTCAGGAGTGGCCTTCCACACGTTCAAACATTGGGCCAAGGACATGGAATGGCTTCGAGATGAACAAGGAGGGCATCGCCTGCTAGCCGCAATGGATCAGCCAGAGAACTTCGGGGAAGACAAGGAGGAGGATCTGTTGAGTTCGTTGGCCAAGGTGACCTACCACATTCGACGAGACCGAACTGAAGGTCATCGAGTGTTCTTCAACAGGTGGGAAGAGGCCATGAGACGGGTGGCCACTCACCAAGTGGTCCTCCCAGATGCTTACAAAGGCTTCTTGCTCATCAACGCCTTGAATCTAGGTGACCAGGACATCAAGAATATGATGAATTTCACAAGAGGCAGCATCGCCACCAAGGATGTGAAAGAATGGCTTCGAAAACACGAGACGAAGCTGATGGCGAAGGAGGTCGGTATTGAGGTCATGAAAAACAAGAGCAAAGCTACCGCCGGGAGTTCTTCGACTACCTCGGTGCACCACCTCAATGCAGAGGAGAACCTGGACTACCACGACGAGGACGAGATTCTCGAGGCCGTCCTGGAAGAGTTGAATGACGAGGAGGACGGTGACCCGGGAGAGGATGGAAATGACGCAGAAGAAGAGGTACTAGATGAACATGAGGTCAAGGAGATCTTGAACACCATGTACCAGAAACGCACATTCAGTCAAAGCCTGAAGCTGAAGAAAGCCAAAGAACTCGCCAGAGGCTTCGGCGGCTGGAAAGGCTCAGGAAAAGACAAGGGAAAAGGAGGAAAAGGAAAGATGATCGACCACTTGAAACAGAACAGTAGATGCGCAATCTGCAAGAAAATCGGTCATTGGCATCGAGAATGTCCAGAAGGCAAGGGTCGAGGAAAGAACAACGTCAAGGAGACCTACTACATGGAGGCGATGCCGAAGGATCCAACCGCAGAGGCCTATTTCTGCGGACATCTTGAAGTGCTCCCTGAAGCCGAGGAGACAGACATGAAGGACTTCAACGACGAAAAGCTGTTCCTCCTCACGGATCCCGATGAAAGAGAGGAGAGAGAAATCTATGGTGAACAATACCGTCACTTGGTGGAGAACTATGATGGACCTGAGGGATGGCCAGAATCTTCCGACGTTGAGAAGGATGCGGTGACAACATCGTTGATGCCTCCGTCGGTGGCCAAACCTTCAACGAGTTCAAGCCCAGCTGAGCCCGAGGGTGGATCGCAAGACGATCTTTTTGAAGTGGTGACCAGCTCCCACGATGTAGCTGGAGACATGAACATGTCTCAATCCCGATATAAGGTCCAATGCGCTGCTATTGGGGGGGGATATCGGGAAAGTTAGTCATGAGGTTTTGTTTGTTAGGGGTGATTCTGATTTGCGGGGGAGAGCAACCGAGAATCATGATAAGCCAAGTGACCACCGCAGGACCTTGTCGCATCGTCGTCGGACAAGTTCAACATCAAACCATGAAGGAGCTAACCACGATGATGGATGTGCAACCATTGACACTGGATGTCAACGTATGGCCGTCGAAGAAACGCTCTACCGTCTCGCCCGACAACTACCACAAAATCTGGGAGTTGGACGAATACCTCAAGAACATCGGTTTCGGTCGGTGAATGAAACTACATCCACGTCACATTTGGCATCCATCCCGACGAGTCTGGGCACAAAAGGTAGCGTTTTGAGGCCAGCAATCTTTCAAGAAGGGGAATCCAAGAAGGCACCGTTTCTTATTTCACTGCCCTTCCTACTTCATTGTCGGTCGGTTCTTTATCTCGATCCTCAAAAAGGACTACGATTGTTCCTTCGACGGTTTGGGTTTGGGGTTGATTGCCACCTCGGTCCAACAGGAGCACTACGAGTCCCCCTCAACCAATTCACGAAGGATCAAACTGACCGGTTACACCAACTACATGAACAGTTGCGGAACGATTCAGCCGAGTTCGAGGTGCTGAAAATCGGAAACGATGCCCCCCATGGTTCAAGCTGTGAACCCAAAAGCCCAAGCACGGAATCCAGCTCAGTGATCCCGACGGACGACTGCCATGAAGCGCAGCCGCATCGAGGAAAACAAGTACGACAGCATTTGGGCAAGACTAGTGGCTCGCATGCTTTTTGTGATCCTCCGCCTGACCGAATTGGCCTTGTCGCTGATGGGGGAGAGAATCTACATGAGAACGATGGACGACACCGATGTCGAGGTGACCGACATGGAGGATCAAGGGTGGGAGCAGATCAAGCCTCATGGGTGGAACAAGGCCTTCAGTCTTTGGCCGAGAGCACTCCGCCCGGGACAGAGCAGGACGATCTCAGAAGCCGACAGATCGATTTCCCCGGTCAGCCAAACACCACCAACAGCCTCCGAAGAGAAGAGTCCCTCCAGCTATCGAGCAACATCTGTGACGCCAAGCACGCCACCCGAACTGATGACAAAGGCTCCACTACCGAAGGCATTTCCACAGGAAATCAAGAAGAAGACGAACAAGAAGGAGCCAGAGGAGTTGGAGGAGATCGACATGGAGAAATGCAAGCATACTCGTACATCCAAGCGAGGAACCAATGCCTTTGTCACGGTGGAGAAGTGTCTTCAGTGCGGCAAGACTCTGAAATCGGAGAGGAAATCGGAATCAGAGGGAACATCCATCAAGAAGGAGATCGAATCCCCATCGATGGAACCAGGAGAAGATCAGCAGAAGGACCAGACCGAGTTCGCGGAGTTCCTCGAGTACCAGAAGTGGAAGAAGGAGAAAGAAAAACAACGAACTGGAGGAAACAAGAAATGATGAGCCTGGGACCTTGGCGAGAACTTGGGGAAAAGAATCGGAAAGCGATGGAAGCCTCATTGAAGATGGCAGAGAACTACATCATGGAGATTATGACGCTTCTGAGAGAGGATGAACCACTTTGTGCTGTAGAGAAAAACTTAGAGCGCATCAAGTCCAACACGCGGGTCCACCAACACTATGCTAGGATGATTAAGGGATCCCCAAAGACAGTTGTCGAGATTTTCAACCCGAAGCGCTTCGCTCCGCAATGCCACCGATCAGGACTCATTGCATCGGCAGCATTTGACCTAGAACTTGGAGATGAACTTCTTGATCCACGAGAAAGAGATAGGGTAAAGAGGTTCATTCAAGAACTCAAACCAGGTTTGACCGTGATATCACCGCCCTGCACTTTGTTCAGCATCATGCAGAACATGAACGTGATGAAGAAGGACTTCCGTCGTCGATTGAGGGAAGCCCGAATTCTTCTGAACTTTGCATGTGAAATCATCACACAAATCATGGAGTACGGAGGCGCCTTCCTACTAGAACAGCCACTTACCTCAAGAGCATGGACAGAACGAGCCCTACAGAAGATCCTACAACATGAAGAAAGTATTTTGAGCACCTGTGATCAATGCCAATATGGACTACATGATGCAAATGGAGAACCCATGCAGAAGAGAACTGGCTGGGTCACCAATCGGCAGGAGATTGCCGATCAATTGAAGAAACGTTGTGATGGAGCACATCAACATGTACCTGTCCTTGGACAATGCCATGGTGAGAGCCGTGCGCGACAAGCTCAAAGATATCCAGAAGGCTTGGTCCAAGCCATTCTAAGAGGATATGCCCGGTCCATCAAGGAAGACGAGAAGGCAGACAATCTAGAGATCCGATGGCTGGGAACCCATGATTGCCGAGAGCTAGAAGATCGGGAAATCAATTGGCAGAGGAAATGGGCATGGTTCACCCACGTCATGGAACATGAAGTGCACGCCCTACCAGAAGAAGGAGAAGAAAAGCAAGAAGAGAATGAATCACAAAGAGAGAAAACATATCTACCTCGAGAGCGACCATTCACCACAGAGCAACTGGTCAGGAGAGCTCATGAAGGTCTCGGACATCCAGGAAATGATCGATTGGCAAGGATCTTGAAGAACGCCAACGCCTCCAAGAAAGCGATCGACTATGCAAAAAATTTGGTATGTGCAACGTGCCAACAACATCAACTAGTGCGACCACCTAGAGCTGCCGCACCCCCAAAAGAGTTACCTCCAAACCACACGATTGGAGTGGATACCATTTGGTTACCAACACCCGGCAAAAAGAGAAGAATGGCACTGAACATTGTTTGCTGGTCAACTCGATTCCAAATGGTGATCCCATTGCGAAGCCACACCGCACCGGACACTAGAAGAGCCTATTTGGAGTGGGTCCGCTTTATGGGGGTACCTCAACGCCTCTTTACAGATCTCGGAAAGGAGTTCTGTTCAGCCTTTCAAGACGGAGCTGAACTTGACGACACCATCGTGGAACCTAGTGCACTAGAAATGCCAACACAGCGATCCATCATGGAAAGAGCTGGTAAGACCTTCAAGGAGATCTTGATCAAAACAATGGAGACCTATGCCACACAAACAGAGTCGGAATGGCGAGATCTCATCGACATTGTCAACATGACGGTCAACCGTCTGTCGAATCGATCGGGTTTTTTCACCAGCACAGAGACTGTTGGGCTACACACCAAAGATGCCAGGTGGTCTACAATTCCTCACCAATGAAGAGCAGAAGGAAAGAAACTGGGCCACGAGAGGAGATCTTCAATTGCAGAGATCCCAAACAATGAGACTGGCCGCAGCAAAAGCATTTCACGAAGTGGAGTGCCAGCAAGCTTTGACCAACTCCCTCCATGCCGGACGTAGAGATGTTCCGGAATATGAGGTTGGACAGACAGTATACTTTTGGAGACGAGCTCCCGGGGATAAGGCCAGCAAAGACAGCACCAGCTACTGGAGAGGACCAGCAAAAGTGGTACTCACATCGCCACCCGGAGCGATATGGATCAACTTCCGTCGACATATCGTCAAAGCTGCACCCGAACAACTTCGACATGCAAGTGAAGACGAACATCACTCGCTCTCTTCATGGATGGAAGGTCTTTCAAATCTGAGACACATCATGTCGGAAGAACCAAAGGCAGGCTACATCGACCTCACTAAGGAGTACAAGAGTGAAGAACTAGATCAAGAACTAGAAAATGAAATGCCATTTGAGGACGAAGGAATGAAGAAACCTCGATACAAGATCGAAGGGAAAACACCCATCAAGGAAGTGGAAGCCAGACCTGAGGAGGATGAATGGATGTGGAACGAACAGAAGGGCATTCTTCTGAGATTCCACGTGAACCTCCGAAAGGCGCTCTTTAAGCCCACGGACGTAGAGGACTGCCCCGTGGACTACAACAAACTGAACAATGTTCGAAGAACAACCATGTACTTCGAGGATGGCCAGAGCAAGGAGATCGTTGATGACTGGAGAAGTGAGGAACAAGTGCAAGAGAAAGCTTGGAAAGGAAGAACAGAGTTCTATTTGGACTCAATCCCATTTCCATGGGACGTTGAGCCGCCAATGAAGGAACAACCCACCCCAGGCGGGATGGATACTACTCCAACGGAAGATCAACGACATAGAGACCGAGAACTGGAAGAAGAACCAGAGTCAAAGATCAACAAGAGACAAGGAGAAGATGATCATGAACAAAGGCAAGAGAAGAAAGCAAGACATGAAGATGAAAACGAAAGAAATAGAGGACAAGTGCGAAGAATGGAAGAAGAGTCAGATGAAGCTGAAGAGTCAGGAAACAACAAAAGACAACGCATCGACTGGGTGGAGGTCATGTATCAGACCTTGGTACCTGAAATTCGAAAACAAAAAGGTTCCCATGAGATAAAGTTGAAGGACCTCCTATGCGCAGCACGAGAGAAATTTCTCAAGGCGATTCAAAAGGAAGTCAACAACAACATCTCCACGGGAGCATATGAGATCATCTCACCAGAGGAATCAGAAGAGATTCGTCGAGCAGGACACAACATCCTACAATCCAGATACGTCCTGGTTGAAAAGAGAATTGAACCAGATGAAGTCGAAGCCATTCAAAACGAGGAGCTGCTACTTCGAGAAGATGAACACGGTGGTTTCAAAGCAAAAGCTCGACACGTGATGAAAGGCTTCAGTGAACCTGACTCAGAATGGCTTGACGCAGCAACTCCACAAGTGGCACCAGAAACAGTCCTACTGGTCCTACAGGCGATCTGCTCCCGAAAATGGGAACCTGGATACTTGGACTTCACCCAGGCTTTTCACAGCGGAGATGAGATATCCAGGTTGCTTTATGCCGAACTTCCTCCAGAAGGACTACCGGGAGTACAAAGTCGCCAATTACTACGACTAAAAAAAACACTGCTACGGACTGTTAGATGGGCCCTATCAATGGTACAAACATCTTCAACGAACTCTAGTGAACTTGGGATATGAACAATCTCAAGCAGATCCATGCCTCTTCTTCTTATTCGAGGAATCGGAATATCCAGCTCGAGATGGAAATCAAGAAAGAAAGCTCATGGGAATCATTGGAGTGGCAACAGATGATCTACTCCATGGAGGAGGAGAAGAGCATTGGGAGAAGATGAAATGGATCCAACAACACTACAAGTTGGGAAAATTCGCCAAAGGAGATGGAAGATTTGTTGGTAAGGAGATCAAGTGCCTCCCCGACGGATATATCAAGGTCCATCAGAACATGTACGTCAAGGAAAAGATCAAGACGATGGACATCACCAAGGAGCGGAAAACCCAGAAATACAACCTTTGCACCGACCAAGAAGTCTCCGCTCTTCGAGCTCTATTGGGTTCACTAGCATGGCTGGCCAAGGAAACCAGGCCAGACTTGATGGGACGAGTATGCATACTTCAACAATGCATGCCCAAACCGTATGTCAGAGACATGATCGAGGCAAACGCCTTAGCACAAGAAGCGATCCAAGAAGTTGATGCGGGCATCATCATCGCGCCGATCCCGGCCAAGGACCTTCAAATTGGATCCGCATCAGATGCCAGCTGGGGAAATACACCTTGCAAGGAGTTGGAAGAGAAGAGCAGAGATTTTTGGGAAGAACGAGGTGATCTTTGGATTCGTCATCATGTTCAACCCCGACACTTACTATTTCATCCTGGAGCTGATCCCAATGGACCCCAACTCCATGACCTAGAGGCCGAAAGAGCAACCTGGGTAGATGGTGAACTCTTTGAAGACACATGGAACAGACGACAGGATTTCCGAAAACATGGAGAAGCAGAATGGAAAGGGCACACCGTTTTCATGAAAAAGAGGGGAAAGAAAAACAAGATCGAGATTCACGAAAAGTTTCTTCAGGTTGGCCGCACTCACAGCCAAGGCGGGCACATCATCTATGCCTACGACAAGGCACTTGAAGTTGAACAATCACCCCAACCAATCTCAATATTGAGTTGGAAGAGCTACAAATTGAAGAGATGTACGGTAAACACTCTAGCTGCTGAAGCCCAAGCTATGGTCCAAGGAGTTGGAGCATCCTATTGGATGCGGTTCCTTTGGTCTGAAATCAAAGGACTTCGAATGGACCTGCTGAACTGGCAAGAACAGATCAGCAAAACACCTTTCATCACCGTAACTGACTCCAGATCCTTGTTCGACAACCTGAGCAAGTCAAAGAATGTGGCGGCCCACATCGAGGACAAAAGAACTGCCATCGATCTGACGATCTTGAAGAACGACATGATGGCTACAAAAGGACAGGTCCGGTGGGTTCCAGGCGAAATCATGATTTCGGACTCTCTTACTAAAAAGGGCCCCTCTACCTTCTTAAGAAAAACAATGAGAAACGCGTGTTGGACCCTATTTGAATTTGGGGCCAAAGAGCTCCAAAAATGGACGTTTTTGGTCAACAAAATTTAGGAGCGATGTGAATCAGGCATTGGACTCCTTTGACCAAAACACGTCTCAATCGAGAAGTGTACCGTTCGCGTTCCACATCAAGCTGGGCAAGAGGACCCTGTGTTCTGCGGCAAAAATGACCGCTCTGCCATGCTATCCACAGTATGATATTTCGTCGTCTGCGCCAGATAAACAAGAACAGGTTTGAACATCTGGATCTGAACAAATCCATGAGTGCCCCTGCAAAATAAAAGAATCTAAAAGTGATCACGGCTCAACACGTCTGGCTACCTTGGGGATCCCAGGTATCTCCTCAGTGGGTTTGACAAGGAAGTTTGATGGGTCGATTCCGAGGAGTCTAAGCTGCTGTGCACGCGTTGTTTTACTGGGAGGTACCCTCTCGCACGCCCCGTGTATAAAGAAATGTACAAATAGAAGATCGAGTTTTACCATTTTACCATCCCTTTCGATACCCTTCATAGTCGAGGAACTCGGGCAATGTGGCAACTCAGAATATGTTCGATGTTTACCATGTTTATTGCGGAGATTGAACAAATGTTAGATGAGAAAACAACAAAGATATTGTCTTTTTGTATGCGGTTCAAGCACAACTTTTGATGTCTACAGTACCATGTTTACCGCTGAGATGCGTCAAAATTTGGTTGAGAACACGGTCAAAAAGACCAGGTTCGATTTGCACCGTTTTTACCGCAACTTTCGGTAGAATCCGTAGGTGAGGGACTCATGCAAAACGGTAAACATGTGTTCGATGTTTACCGCCTTTTACCACGGAAGTGCCTGAGGGGAGCCCCAAACCCGAACAACAGCGCTAAACAGGGAGAAGTCGAGGTGCAAAAAGTAAAATCGTTGGAATCCTTGGAATTTACCGATCCATGGCAAAGATGTGTTAAAAGAAGTGTTCCATTGGAAACATTCCTCGCTATGGATAGACCTCTCTCTTGACATTTTTGGAATGCATTAAAAGAAGGTCTTTTTCGTCGTCTGGAACCCATCCACAGAACCGGTGGATGGGGTCAGAGTGCTGGATTTCTCCGATTCCCAATTTTCTGCCTCGCAAACAAATAGACTAATAGAGACGGACACTCCCACTCTTGGAATATGTTAACCTCTCTTCATCATCAACTCGAACTCTCGGCCGCGACGCGTCTTCGGGGTGGAATCTGGTGTCAGGTGAGTGAAGAAATCGAAAAGGGCATCGGGGTTCCAACATCTGCTCTCAAAACATGTTCATGTCAGTTTTGGGAAGCGAAGAGCTATAGACCTAGAGGTTCGGTTCAAGGATGATACATCATTTTCTGTACAATTTGGGGCCATTCATCATGCTATATAAGTTATAAGCTGTTGCTTTAGCATGCTTTATCTATGGGATTTTCTCCAGTATTTCTGCAGCCAGGCGCTCTGCTGAGTCGGTCTGTTGCCTGAAATGTGTAGTGTGTTCTTTGAACCAAACACACAAGCTTCAACGGCGAGATATTGAGAACTCATGCCATTTCATGGATTGCCATCATGGACTGACCAAGTCTTCCATCCCCAGCCCTGTCCCAGCCAAGGCCCCTGGCAGCCACCCTCTTTTTCTCCTTACAAAAAGGCAACATACAGCGATGGCCTCCACCCTAGTAGCATGGGTGTACAGCAAGACAGCATAGGTATGTGTACATCTCGCTGCCCTGTGCACCCCACTGCGTGCGTCATAATGTGCGCGGTCCGGTTGACAGCATCTTGCTGTAGTTGGATTCATTTGGATCACATCAAGGAATACACAGCTGCTCCTTCAAAAGGGTTCAATGAATGGTGCAAGCTGTGTGGGGTAGTTCGGGTTGATTGGTGACAGAAATACCATGAAATACCTATATATATATATCCTCTTGTGAATTCACACTCTGGGCAAGAAATAGCCACTGAGCTCTCGGCATCTGTGCCAGCGACGGTACTTTTTTCGGACGTGCTCGCCAAGGGCTCCTGGAGCGCCCCGGTTCGCATCATGGCACCGAACGTCCAGATGAACGTAGAAAGCAACTCGGACAGGAGAGAAGCCAGGTTCGCTTTTGGTATGCCGTCACTTGAAGGCTTGGTGTTCCAGCCATTAGCTACCAAAAGGCAGTGAGTGAATAGCAGTTCCATCTTCACTCACTTCGACCCTGGTGGATGTGAAGAAGCGTAGACCTGCGTAGTTGTGGATCTAAACTGGGACACTCTAGTTGATCTGCCCAAAGGATGAAAAGGGATGAAAACGAATGAAAAAGGAGAAAGCCAACACCTTGGAGCGCTTGTTTTGGGGTGTTTGATGGTGTTTGGTTTTCACCTTCCAGCCACGGGGCGCTGGTGGTGCTGCCACTGGGCACCCGGACAATGAGTGCCGTGGCCTTCTTCGATTTCGGTGGTGAGACCTGGCGGAGACCCGTGCGGTCCGTGGGTGACTCTCAGGGAGCTTGGATTCGTTCTACCAGGAGAACCAAAAGAGGCAAGACCTCCGACGAGATGAGACGAAAGTGTGGAGTTCCTAAACCAAAGGGGCATGATGCCCTCCAGAAGGAAGGAATTCTTTTGCCAGGGCTGGTGGGTCTGTTGGGACTGGTGAAAAGTATCAAGGTCACTCAGGGTATGGCCACTGCTTCCTTCCGATCTTTTGGGGAGGTTCAAGGCTAGCTCTCAAGATCGGAAAATAGAGGTGGATGTACTGGGGATCCTCGCTCAAAGCCACCCACTTCGAAAGGAACTCGTCAGCACTCGGAAAAACACCGCTCGCTTTCAGCTTTTGTTTCACTGTCAGTCGTGAGCAGCCAGTGCTTTGGGTGCCAGGCACCAGTCGGCCACCGCGACCAGCAGAGGGAAGCACAGCGACCATTCAAGCGCCACCATGCCAAGGCCAAACCTGCACGATCCCGTGGAGGCGAGCCGTCGATCGTCGCGGGGTTCGGAGCTTCGGAGCACATCCGAGGCGGACAAATGCATCATATCCTGCCAGACCTTTGCGAAAGGTCCAGTGCAACCAAATGGATGCCCGGGAGGCGAAGCAACTCCGGAGCACCCAAAAAAGGGAAACATCTGCACTTCCGCGGAAAGAAGCTCTACACGAACCCGCCAGCCGCCAGACTTGACCGGCCTGCCATGGATTTGCAAGGCCTTCAGCTCTTCTCCACCGAGATATGCCAAAGGCCCAAAGATGCAGCCCAAGAAGGCGCAGCCCACCTGGAGCTTGGAAAGCTGAAGTGAAGCACTGCGCCAGGTGGATCCCAGTGAAGCACTTTGCCAGAACTTAAGATATGTTTGATGGAAGGAAAGAAGGCCTAGCCGCTCGAAGTCTCTCTCATTCTCTCTATATCATTGCGGAGAAGATCGTCATGTGCAGTTCTCCGGACTTCGGTAGGAGAATCAGAATGGATCTTCTATAGAGACACAACTGCTGCCCCAGCCACCAATCCCCACAACCCGGTGGATCCGTTGACGCTTGGAGTCAACACCTTCGTTAGCAAAAAAGAAGGAAGGACCCCAGAGGCCCAGAGGACAACTGCTTTTTGGTAGGTAAGTTACTTCGTGAATTCATTCACCTTGTGAAACATTCCATCTAACCTGCCCCTCCTCGTGTGGAGAAAATCATCCGAGTTTAGCGAGGAAACCCTCCGCCGAGCGCTCCAAGGAACATGCTTTAAATCCCCGACACTTGAAACGACCGTCTGGTTCTATACTATAGTGACATTGATTTTGGAGTGCTCCTGACCTGGCTCATGCAGAAGTTCAAAATAAAACAAACGTACCGACCCGGTAGAACCCTTGGATCTCTGGTAAACCGAGCTCTCTCCGACTGACTTCTCCCCTTCCCACCAGGTAAGGTCGAAAGAGCAGGAGGTATTCAGCCTGGGTCCGCCAGGTATCGAACGAGCGGCCGGTGCGGTCCGCCGGGTTCCCCAGAGTCGGTTCGGTTCTGGAGCCGGTCCTGGTTGGTCCTGGTTGTGTCTATTCACATACTGTCAGTGTTTTCAACACCAAAACAAACTTAGTGAGTGATCACTAGTGTAACAAATACACTGAGTGGGTTGTTACAGTCTTTGGTTCGTCTGGAATCTCCACTCATTGTTGGTGTCATCTAGAGATTGTACAAAGGTTTTCTGTACCCCACCCTATGGTGACGGGTGCTGTCAAAGGGCGGCGGTGATCGTGATCCGTCCAGGAGCGAGGGTGCCGAGCCCTGTGAACAAATAGTAGCGATGCCCTTTGCTCCTAGTAGCGTCAATATGCGGCATAAGTCACACCTTTGTTCAGGTGGTCAACTGCCTCCAACCAGTGGGGGCCATCTTGTTAGATGAAGAACTTTCACTCTCTACCAGTTTGGCATTTGGTGGAACAAAAACAACGTCATAGTCGAAAACCGTCTCCGGGGTCATTGGCCCACTGTTTCCAACATGTGTTTCTTCCACGAGTAGGGAAACAAATGGAAAACACCTTCCCAGACTGGAAAATGTGTTCAGTCTTGGAACTGGTATCTTCACCCTTTTCGCGTGCTAACTTGGGTAACTTGTTCAAGCTGTTCAAGCTATCACACACAACATCCTCCCACATTTCAGGACCTTTCCCCTCTTTTGACTGCAAAATCTATGTCACCAACTCTGCCTTTCCTCATCGCTTGCCACCACCACCGAAACTGGCCCCTTCTGGCTCTCTCCATCCATCGCGTGTGCTGCGCTCCGAGGGGCAACGCAGCCGAAGTTGGCCCAAAGTGCCAGGAACCACAAGGGCAGCGGTCCCAAGGGTAACGCTAAGGGTTTCTGAAATTCCATGGCGCCCCCATAGACCTGCACAACGCAAAGAAAGGAAGTGTATTGCATCGCGGGGTTGTGGTGGTTCTGACCGGGATGACACACGAAGAGATAGGGAATGATAGGGATGTATGAATCGGGCAGACTGTACTTAATTCCAGGTTGGGCAATCCGATGAATTGGAAACATGTTTTGCATGGTTGAAGACATCTATGTCTCTGTGTCTCTACAGTACAACCGTCCGAAGCACAGTCGGCTCGCCAAGTGCTTGATGGCTGTTTTTTTCCACATTTGCAGGCCTTCCCCTTGTCACCCCTCGCTTCCCTTCTCATTATTTCGCATCTTCCACCTGGTACTTCATTGCTTCAAAGTTCATAGCCCGGCAACTGCTTTTGGGCACGAAACTCGAACCCCGTCGAACTCTGTCGGCTCTCATTGTCCAAAGCCAGATCAAATCTTACGGTCGAATTTTTAACATTTCGGACATCGCCACCATTTGCAGGGCGAGGCCGAGGCCTGTCTTTTGGGGTGTTTCCGGGTGTTTTCCAGAGGGTCCCAAACCGTCTCCGGATCCCCACCTCGATAGAATCCTCAGACGGGAATGGGGACTCCAGCGCGGCGATGGGAGAAATGCCCCCAAAAAACATGAAGTGAAAAAAATAAACATTGTAACTCACTGCACTGTCAAAAGGAGGTCTCGAAATCAAACGCTCAATGTGACTCAACTTCTTTTCTTAGGCCAGATTTGGGCCTGTATGTTGGGTAAGAGTGCACAGCCCTCAACGCAGACATCATGCCACAGACAGTGAAGACTCTTGATCAAGAAGGACACTCGCCCAAGCACTGGCCAAATGTCACTGTCCCTTCTACTACGCTCCTATACTACAGTAGATGGACCAAATATTCAAACCCCTGTATCAATAACTGTCGCCAACCCCTGACCCCCAACCGTCAATGTTGAACATAACTTGATTGAGTTTGTGTTTCCAGGGATTGATTTGTTTCGTCCATTCGCAGAAACACTCTTCAACATAACTTGATTGAATTTGTGTTTCCAGGGTCTCTCTCTCTCTCTCCTTTCTCGACTTGCAGAACCCACAGATCGCCTAGTTGGGGACCTTGTTCCGCGGTCTTCATATTATTTGTCGACTACAAGTCTTGGATGAATATCATTGATCATACTTTTGTCCCGTGAACAATGTCTCCGCAGTTACTGCATCTGTTCGTTTTTAATCCTAGCTGTCCTAGCTGCTGAAGCGTCTACGTTGGTCGACCATGCTGTTGAAGGAATCAACTCCCCAGCCCAAACTCTTGGCTCAAATCCCAAACGATTTGACAGGGCAGCGGCAGCAAAGCCCTTTCTGCCATGGTGCCTCTCCGGTGTGATATGTTTATTGGTTTGTCGCCAAATGGAACGACCCAGCCGTCCAGTTTGCTTTTGGAACTAAGACAATACGCCAGAACTGTTGAACATTCCTGCTTCTTCCACTCATCACCAGAGCTAACCTCTCCCCCCTGCAGCTCTGAGGCAGCAAGAAACCCAACGCCCATGTAGAGGAGGATCACCTGTCACAGCATCAGGGTGGGCTTTGACCATAGGACGCTGAGAACGGGCGCATTGGAACGATCAAAGCAACAGTCACCGAAAAAGAAATCATCCACCTGGGACCAGGAACGTCCACACATCCAAAAGAAGGTACTGTATGGATTCTAGTCCCTCAAGGTTCTCCCAACAAAAATATGTACTGTATACATATATATATATATAATTATATGTTGTGTGTATCAATCCAGAAAAAAACATGGATCAAATTGAAAGCTCTCCTCACCCACGTCTCCAATCCCACGTCCAGCGCGCCAGCATCAGCGCAGCACGACGCTCGGAGGTCCCCAAGGCTGCCAGCGCCAGCAGCAGCACCGCCACTGGGCCTGGGGGGGATGAGAAGCCTCCGAAGCGAAGTTGGTTGGGAAGCCTCGACTTTTCAGGAAGACCTCTGGCCGTCTTCTTGTTTGGGAAAAGAATACACCAGCATAGACCCAGATGGCAGCCAAACTCAACCACGCACTGTGTAGCGGCACCCTGCACCAGCACCGCTCCAAGGCGCCCGCAGGCACCTTTTCCAAGAACCCCAAATAGCGGGAACAAGAAATCCCTGATTCCAAGAGCCTGGTCTTCTCCAGCTCTGGCTGGTGGTTGATCTAAATGGTTCACTCGCAACCCGTGAGCTATCCCAAGATTTACACAATTTGGCAGCTAGTGCTCGAGTCCAGATGCTTATCACCCCTCAGATCTACGCAGATTCCTTGTCCAAAATCATCTCCTTCCAACAAGTTGAGATCCAAAATCCAGAAGATCGCAGCGAGGCCGAGCGAGCCCAAACATGATGAACTCCCAACCATCCAACTCACTTTCAACGCAAAACCACCAGCGCTCAAGTGCGCGCAGTCGGAAGCCTTGCCACGGCCGACCAGAGCTGGGACTCAAGGCACACGCGAACCTGTGCAGGTCGTCTCGACGGCTGGAAAGCAGGGACCCGTCACCTCCCCGCGCGCGGTCTTCCGACCCTTTTTGGGGGAGCAAACGCACGGAATGAGTCTTATCAAATGATGAGATGCATATATAAACGCGAAGCGAAACGAAAGTGGTGTGTTTGGGTTTACAAAGAGTCTGGATGAGCTTGGCGGTTTGGGCAAAAGGGACCCCGAATTGGGTTCTCTCTTCGGCAGGATCCAGGGTGTTTGGAGGAACTTCTCCCGCTGGCTTGGGAGTTGAGTTGAGCGAGGAAAGGCTTGAGCTTCAGCTTTTCCTGTGTCGGGGGGCATTGCTCTTGGGATATCGCCAGTTGCCACATCCAACTCTCCGCAGAAGAAGCCAGACTTACCAAAAACCTTCTCGATTAAGACTTGGAAATCGGAAACCTTCACAAACAGTAGACGTGGTAAACGCTAGCATCTCTAATTCTTCGGAGCGTTTTTTCTCGTTGGGGAGCGTGTTCTCAGGTTTGCACCCCGTTCTTCTCGCTCCAGCAACTGCAGTCGCTCTTCTTTTCTCACTCCACTCTCAGCAGCAACGCCGTGAGATATGCCGCCTCTGGGCACAGCGGCGACCACGGATGGTCCGGCGCCGCCGGCGCCGTCCGCAGCACCGCCACGGAGCGCCGCGCCGCCTGCGCGGCGGCGCGCGCGACGTCGACGAAGCGGCCGGACTGGGTCATGGCCGCGGAACAGGTGCAGGTCAAGAGCAAACCCCCATCATGGCGCACCAAACCTGGGAGGCATTTGGGACGGTGAGGGCAGAGGGAGTGTGAGAAGGGGAATGTCAGGCCCTGGTCCCACGAGATCGGCTGGAAACTGCTGAAGAGTCTGACCTTGAAACATTCTGGAAGTTCAGTCTTGACAACTGGATTCACTATGGAGGTGATTAAGAAAATCTGAGTCACTGTCCTATCCATCTGATCCATTTCCTGCAAGGAAACGGATCAGTTTGTGAGAGAATGTTAAACTTGAGGCTTGGTTCCTAGCCAACAAAACGAACGCTCAGTGCATCCACCAAACGCATGGCAGCTTCGTTCAATGCCATGTACTTCCGCTCAGCTTTGGCGAAGGCTGAAGGCCTCCGTGATGGTGCCAGTTTGGGTGGATCCAAAATGATCACATCATACTCCTGCTTCCTGGGGGGCTGGAAGCCGGCTTGGAAGGCTTCAAGAAAAAGAAACTGAAGAAGACCCACAAGACCTCAGCACCTCGTCCTTTTTGCTCTACTCCTGTGATTGCTTTCGTTTGCTTCTTTGGAGTTGCTGGTGTTCAATCGCATTGTGCTTGGGAGAAATTCAATCGCATTAGGTCAATCTATGCCATATATCACATATGTCCTTTCTTGCAGGCGTTACAGCCAGGCGAGTTTCTCTTCTGCAGCTCTTTCCATGAAGGAAGCCACATCCGACTGCTCCAGTTTGAGCGAATCAAATCCATTCAGTTGTGCATTGCGCTCTGCCATCTGCAAAGCCTCTGCAGAAGAGTCAACAGCTGTTACAGAGGAAGCACCACCTGCCAAAGCCGCCAATGCAAAGGCACCATGATAGCAGCAGAGGTCAAGGACCCTTGGAGCCTCTTGACGTGACACCAAGGATCGAATCAGCTTCCGATTCTCCCTCTGATCCAAATACAACCCCGTCTTTTGCCCTCCTGCCGGGCGCACCCAACACCGGAGGCCCGCTTCCACCACCACGAACTCGGTGTCCTCCTCTTCGTCTTCCGCGTCGCTGTCCGTCTCCCTCTTCGTCCACCCGTCCTGGTGCAGATGCGCCGAGCTGCGGCGCCACACCACGCGGTCCACGGCGAGTCCCACCCGGCGCAGCGCCGCTTCCACGGTGGAGCGGTGCAGCTCCACCCAGGCGGCCGCGGCACGGATCACCGCCACCGAGCCGTAGACGTCGATGATCAGTCCTGAGAGGTTGAGAAGTGTAGATGTGGAGACGAAGTATAAATCACTATAGTAAAAGAAAATGCTTTAAACAGATCTAGAACTATCGGCCTTATGACTGATTCGACCTAACTGCCAATGTCTTGCACAGCTCTCAGTCCTGAGAGGTTGTCACCTTCCCCGTTGACCAGTCGATATGCCTCATCCACCCCTGCCTTCGGCAGGCCCAGCAATCGCCGCGTTCGGATGGCCATCTCTAGCCGCTGTTGCAAAATGTCCAGCAAGTCTGGCTGCCTCAGACTAGAGAACACTCAGGCGTGGCGAGGGCGAGGGGCCTGGAACATGTATGTTCTTACAATGCTTCTAACACTTCTAAGCGATACATAAGTAGAGAGAGAGAGAGAAAAGCCAATCTTTGCGGGATTCGGCACCCGTTCGTTTCGTGTGTTTTTGGTCGACTCTGCTTTCCACGCATTCGAGTTGCTTCTGGGGTCTTGTGGTGTGCCGCTCTCACAGGTGGCACAGCAATTTCCAAAGTTCGTTCATCCTTGTTCCTAGTAGCGATGCCAGGAGCTCCTAGTAGCGTCCTTTGCTCCTAGTAGCGATGCCAGGAGCTCCTAGTAGCGTCCTTTG
>CAXAMN010025184.1:464920-484031 GCA_963970005.1 Durusdinium trenchii
CCTTTGCTCCTAGTAGCGATGCCAGGAGCTCCTAGTAGCGTCCTTTGATATGTTGTTGTGGGAGCAAAAAGGAGGGATGCTATTGGTGGCATATTTGCTGTTGTGTGGTTGATGCGACTTTTGTGTTGGGGTGGCGCAGGGGGTGGGGGGGCGTTGCCATCGACGCGTGCGCGTTGTCGATGTGCTTTGGATGTGGCTTTGCACCTCTATCCCCGGGCAAGATGTCAGAAAAAGCTTGTGGCGCATTCCAGAGTTGGGAAAGTCTATGTTCAACCAGAGTTTGGATAAGGATGGGTTTCAGATCAACCATTAAGGCGGTCGTGTTTTGTGGAACGGAATGTGTTTTGGTGTAGGTTTTTGACAAGTCATTTTGTAATGTTACGATCATCTTGTCAGTGCTTTTGGGGCTGTCCTTTTTCTGGTTGACTCATTCCAGTCCTACTACAAGTTTGAGGGGAGGAGCGTCTTGTGAAGCCTAGAGGGCTTAGATCCACTGTATAGATATATGTGGATTCTTAGCCACAATGGCTAGTATTTCCGCCTGTGCTTATCACGCTTCCCTGCATAGTTTCTCTTTGATGTGAGGTCAGATTCCCTACAGTCAGAACTTGATATGATACACTTATGCTCTTCCCGTGTCATCCTCTATCATCGCGGATGGGGCAACAGGCAAAATATACGTAAACCTTATTAATCTATCGAATCTATCCCCTATTGTTTTCTTGCTTGTAGGGGATGATGTCCACTTGAGCAAAAAATATTTCAAAACGATCTGCTCAGCGATGCCATGATGCTCACCAGAGTAACCATTGAGCAGAAGTCTGACTCTGTACCTTGGACTTGCTGCAGGAATGTTTAAACAAAATGTGCCTTGCACGTTCCAGGCCAAAAAAGGGTGCATCCACAAACAAAGCTTGTTCCCTTTTCGGCAAACACACTCTCTTTGAAGGACCATGTTGACCAAAGCTACATGGAGCTAGGATTGTAAACTCCCAGGGCCACCACAGTGCCATTCCAATCACAAACCTCCACCAGATCTCCCATCTCCAGCCGTCCCTGCACCTGAGCGATGGCTCGGTCATAGATCAACGGCCGCAGCGGCGTCTCGCGACCCCGGTGCAGCCGCACGCGACCCCGGTGCCGCCCGGACCGGACTCGCGGCCGGGCGCGTGGGGACGAGGTAGCGAGTCCGGTCGCGGCGAGTCCGACCACGGTCCGACAAGGAGAGAGGCGGGGCCACGCCGAGATCGGCTTGGCATGAGTCCATCGTGGCCAGGTGGAAGCAGAAGGACTCCATTGGCCAACAGAACATGGCGAAGGCAAGAGCTTGGGCCATGGAAGCATTGAAACTAGTGACTAACTAGTGAAGTATCAACTAAGATCGGTGCCAAAATCCTTGGAACAGTTTGGAAAGCCTCTGTTGTTGACGTTTGGATTCTCCCCCTCACTACATACAAGCTACTCACGTGGTCAACAGGGTGGTGCCAAAGGAAATAAACAGGGCCTTGAGCAATTGATCCTGAGTTGAAGACCTCTTGAAACCTGCGATTGGAGGACCCAAGCTATCCTCACATATGAGTCTGGAAATTGAGAGACCACGTTGGTTTCTTCTTGGGGGGGCTACAATCAGCACATGGGGTGACTTGTCATCAGTGCAAAGCTGTCAGCAAAATTCTGGTGGAAGGCCCGCGGCAAGGGTCGGAGATGCTCCTCCGCTTGAGTAAGTTTGCCAAGTGTGCTAATTTCAAGTTGCATCAATCAAAGCTTGTTCAGCTCATTGAGTAGAATCTGCCAGCCAGGCTACAAAGGATAAAAATGTCACTCCTTTGAGCGGCCTGCCTTTGTATTGGAGTTGCCATGAAAAGACTAGTCTTTATTCTGGAAGTAAAAGCCCATAATTTAACGGACATGCAGACCATCTCTGGCTCAATCAAGCTGACCTGGCTTCCAAAGGTGAAAAGGGACTGCGACCATGAAGTCCTGAATCCAACAGAACCAACCACGACATCGTGAGCCAGGAGCCCCCACCAGCAAAGGTTGCAGCCCACACAAAGTAGCGCACATCGAGCCACTGAAGGCATCCCGCTGGAACGACCTGCGAGGACCCGAGGTGAACGACCCGCCTGGGGCCGATGGGTCTCAGGACAGAACCATCCGAACCGCCCGAAGGTGGTTGCTCCACCGCCCGTTCAAGCTCCGTAGAATCACTCACCCCGGGCGTTCTCGGCCGAAATCGAGTTCCGCCCAGGTGCTGCCCAGGAAAGGCGTGGAGCTGTCGCTCATCGGGTCGGCGATTCGCCCCCAGTGAAGGGCAATCTATTTGGTCGTCGCAAAAAGGAGTCCGATGACCATTCAGATGTACAGCAACGTGAAGTCAGAGGGGTAAAAGAAACACTGTTGCAAAGTGGGATGCCTTTGTCTTCGTTACATCATTCTAGAGCTCAGAACCACGGTTGACTTGCTTGGTGAGAAGGGCGCTGCATGTGCTTCGGTACTTTAAGGTTTATGGTGTTTTTTGCATGTGACGAAACAGCTCACAAATGTCCTGGGTTAGGAGAACTTCTGGTGGGTCAGCAGGTTTGTTAGCTGAAAAGTTTCATTCCTGAAATGTTCTCGATACAGCCCTGTTCAGTGGCAGATCCATTCAAAGCAATGTAAGGCTGCAGATGTAGCGCGGCATGGGGTGCACACCTGAGGTACGTTTCAGTGGATGGAAGAGCTTTGCATTGAAACAGTCCCAATGTTTGAAAGAACACTCCCTGGTTGGTGACCAAAAACTCATGAACACTCCTGAGACTCTCATCCTGAAATCAGGATCTTATGGTGAAGTGGTGGGCCTCCAAACATCCGAGGGGAGCGTGGAGGTGGATTAAAGCAACGACTTCACTAGGGGAGCCCCCCTCGGCCCCCCTCCCCTTCTGAAGCGAAATTCAAAATGTAGCCACTGCTGAGCGTTGAAGAATACTATGTATTGTATATATATATATACATTATATATATATAATATATATATATATTACTATATTACGCAGAAACATGGCGCCAACTCTCATGGACACCTCACCTAACACTGCCAAAAGTCAACCAAATGCACACGGGTCAAATGCAGAGGCGTTTCTGCCCACGTGAAAGGTAGACCCTTCTCCCTTGTATCTGGCACGAGTGAATGTGCAAACAGAGAGAGAGAGAGAGAGAAAGAGTGTCTCCCTAAACGCTTCGACAATATGGCCAGCTGGACCAGGCTGAAGCGAGGCTGAGCACTTGGCCCATGGGCCAGCAACAACTGCAACCTGGAGACTCACGGCATGCGCAAAAGCGGATCCTCGCAAAATAGAATTGGTCACCGTCACTCGCGAGAAAGGATTGACCGCCAGCCGTGAATAAGGATTTGGGGTGCAGTTTCCCAGCTGCTATGTCTAATCTCACCCGAGTCCCACATGGAACCTCCAAATCTTCGGCGTCTCACCAGTCCGTCTCTGAGTCTCTATGCGACCGTCTATGCGGCTGTCTATGCAACAGCAACACAAAGGCCATGCAAAGCTTTTGCAGCAAAGCTGATGCAAAGCTTTTCGCATGCTCACCTAGTCTCAAAGAGCTAGCCCGTCCAAGAAACTTTTTGAGGGCTTCCATCAGACAAGGCAACATGCTCTGGGCTTATCCTCAGTTCAGCGACCATTGGACCAGACATCCTCAGTAGATACACCTAAAGAACATGATCAAACCAAAACGAACAAAATCAACAGAAAAACGAACAAAAAGGCAGTAAATGCCCAGCTCATGAGTAAAGCACTTTGAAGTTTGAAGGATGTTCCTGACTAAACGCCCAGCTCCCCAGCGCCCCAGCTCTGAGCACCCCAGCTGCAGTGATGAAGGGCCTGGCCGTGGAGAACAGTAACTCTACTTAGGCACGGTGAACAGATGAAGAGCTGTGACTGCAGTTGTGAACAGGGGAAAAGACGTGATTCCTACTCAACTGCAATGAATAGTGACACATGGCACTTGAGCCGCAATTCATCCACATGCTTCATCTGCTTTATTTCAGACGAAAGCTGAAATCCAGAGAGGGAATGGTCAGAAAGGCTTCTAGATTTACGGTAGATCATCATCTACCACATGACCAGGCATGTCCTGCAGCATGTCGTGCAATCACTATCATCACGCATCTCCTCTTGTAAGCCCTGGAAAGAGTGATTCCGCGAGGGCTGCTTGGGTGTTCCCTGTCGTTTTCCAAAAAAATCCCAAACACCAGCGGGACAAACTCTCTTAGTAAAGGAGCCTGACAACAATTGTGACTCTGACTGACATAATGATAGTAAAAGTGCTTCCAAAATATCAAATGATCTTCTATACTATGACTTCTATCCATAGATCCTTAAAATGATCGGGTCCTGAGAACCGTCCCACCAGCAGCAGCATGTTCATAAATTCGAATGACCTGCCTTTGGTGCACGTGCTATGGATGTAGGACCTTCCATTCTCACTGTGAAGCCGTCTCCGCATTCCGCCTCGTGTTGCCAGGATGGATCCGCCCAACCTTGGTGCGTGCGCCGTGAAGAGACCAGAAACCCGGACGGGTTTCGGCCCAGCCAAGCGTGCTTCGTTTGGACCTGAAGATCCGATGTCCAACATGTGACCAGGCCGCCCGGCTCGGCCTTCGAGACCGTGAACACCGGCATCACCTGCATCTGGTTTGGGTCTTTATTTGGCTGTAAGTTGGCGAGTGGTGAAGAAAAACAGGCAGCCTGCAGGGCCTGCAGCCTAGTGCCCTTTCAAACAAGATCTCACCCTTCAGTCATCCTGTCGTCCGATGATGAAAAACACGCTCAGTCTGTTCGACTCTGCCTTCGGTTGTCAGATCTAGAATCTATACATTTGTTGGTATGGTCTCAAGCCACTGAAAAGGTCATGTCCAGACAGCACCAAAAACAGAGCATTACAACAACCAGACTCAAGCACAAAACGTTTATGAAGGCATGCATCCTTCAACTTGGAGTCAGCCATCGCAAAATTAGGTCTTGTGCTCTTTGGCCGCATCATCCCATGTCCTTTTTCATCTGATTCTTGTGTAGAGTCATGCATTCCTGATGTGGATCTGCCATGTGGATCTTGAACTCCTCCCTCAAAAAAAGGACTACCCGAATGAACACACTCTCCAGGCTCCTGGCTGTCCGAGTGGAAGAGTCCACACCTGGCGGACATCCGGTGGTCCAAACGGTTTGCTATTCGGAAGGAGAGCTCTGATTGACCTCCGGTGGCGTCCATCTCGGGTTCACCCGTCGTGTGCTTGGTGGACGATCTGTTTGGGGAAGAAAGTCACTCCATGGGGCATGATGGTTTCACAAAGAGGTGCAGTGGAACAACGGGATGCGTACATGCCTGGCGTTTGAGGTAGAAGAGTTTCATTGAGCATGTGTAGAAACCTCCATGAAGCAACATCCCCCCCACAGAAATCTGGCTGTTCGGCGGTACAAAGCCGCTCGATAGAGTTTTGCCAAGCTGTTCACATGACCTTGCTGAGGCTGCATAAGTACTCTTGAACCAGCCTGCCTCCGTGACTTCGCGATAGGCAATTTCGCCCACAAAAGCACAAAAACCTCACTGCGATGACATCCCATGTCTCTGAGTGACACACGACAAACATCATCATCAGGGCGCAGCCAACACCCTGTTACGTTTTAGAAGCTTAGAGGGTAATCGGGTAGAATCTTCAAGGCCAGGCCAGGTTTCCCAACCAAACATCGCCCCTTCACCCAAACCACCGCACCTCTGTCAAAGCTCCAACACACCACGAGCGTCGTCCCATGGGCCGTCACCCGAAGCGTGTCCGTCTCACCGCCTGGCGTGAGACCGGTCGGTCGGCCAACACCAACCAAGGAGAACCGGTCGGAAGAGGCCCCAAACGAAAACGAGCTTCCAACCTAAATAGCGATGGCCTGACCTACCCGAGTAGCGCCTCTCCCACCTTTTCTGGCAATGGCCTCCAGCTCTAAAGAACTGGGGATCTTCTTTGACTTGGGGTGTCTTGAACATGTTCATTGGAGTGTTTCAATAGGGTCTCATAAAGACACCCATCCAACAGTGGCTTCGGGTGCTTTTGAACTCACTCGGTCCCCTGGGTCCAGGACAGTACGTGGAAAACACCGAGTCGTTGAGACTTGGCGCGATTCCACTGGTCACCAGAATTGACCTACATATAGTACATATAGAATAAAGGAAATAATCTGTCAATATATATATATATACATATATACATGTGTTTTTTTCTGAAGGCATCAGCAGGTCACGCACGGTTAAGCATCAAGACAAGTAGTAGATGTCTTCAAAACTCCGCCAGATGCAAAGGCAACCAGAATGTTAATACGGATTCGAGTCTCACAATTCTCCAAGGCTCCCAAAGGAAACGTTTTGGACCCCCTTGGTAAAAGATCTAAGCCAAATCTATGTGCGTATAGAAGACAAGTGGACATCACTCCAAGTGCGAAATATCGCTACTACAAGTTCGACCGGTTCTTGAGCAGGACCCAACTTCCAATTAAGCAGATCTGCGGCGAAATCGGGTAAATGACTCAAGGTCAAAGGATCTTCAACTCCTTGTGCCTCCATCTGTTCCTCCAATGATGCCATGGAGTGAAACAGCCAAGTGGGGAAGGGGATCATCTATTTTCTATGTCGCAATTCATCACCAGTTGCGTACTCCACAACAGCCGAGAATTGGTTCATAGAGGTCCCGGAATCCCCTATCTACCGCAAGCACCAAGAACTGTAAGGAGTGCTTCTTTCTTCAACCTTCAATTGTTTTTCGCGCCTGGTGCGAAGGCAGCCGAAACTATACGCTCGTGGCAACTGAGGACTCGCGAGGAGCTCATCGGTGTCTTCGATGGCTCAGCACCTAGCACCGCGCAGCAATGCGTTGGACCCGGCGACCAACGGGCGAGAACGGTCGGTGCTTGGTGCATAGGCCCAGGAAAGCAAGCACCTGAGAAACTCCGGTCTGAGAACCGGCATCATGTGGTTCTCTTGCTTTCTGAGGGGAAATGGTTGTTCTAGGGTCGATTGGGCATGAACCATGGCCCCAGAGTCTGGATAGTGGTGCATTCTGCAGAGGATGTTTGTTAAATCGAAGGTGCTCAGAAAGCATGGTTTACCACCATTTCAAGCACCATTTCCAAGGTTCGGCGCTTAAAGGTTTCTGAATCAATTCACGGCCAAGACATCTTTGCTGCCCAGGAGCTGCTGGAAATGTCGAAGACTTCAACCTGCGCAAAACTCCACGGTCAGTGGCACTGGCATGTGGAAAGTTAGCATTCAGGACCACGCACTCATCATTTCCATCTGGGCATGAAGCACTAACTTATCCCCCCCACGCCCGGCGTCGTAGGAATCAAGTACAGTATTGGAAATGCTGAATACCTCTTCATCTATCAGACTGGACTTCAGTGAGGTCGAGCCAAGTCTAGTCTTGCTCAGAGGCGAACCTCACATGGGCCAGCAACCACATGTAAACACAATGAATTGACCTACATTGTAGAGGATCGAAAAGATTTGACCTACATCTGCCCTGATCGTGCTCTGTCCCTTATAAACTTGGAAATGTCTCGAATCCAGGTAATTACGTTCATCTCAAACAGGATGTTCAACCGCTTTATCTTGGGGAAAAGTCGATGAAATTCCAGCAGCTTGGTCAGGGGTGAATACCATCCTCTCACTGAGCCACTTAAGCCTTCACCACCACCGCCACCCCATCTCCACTCCTGAGTCGTTCCATCTGCACAAAGTGCATAAAGCTTCTTGCCAACCGAGCAGAGATCCGCTGCAGTCACCATGTTGCCCGGTGGTCTCAAGCGCTGCTCAGCCTCGTTTCAAGGCAGCACCGCTAATTCCATTTTCACATAACTCGACGCCGCCCATGTTCTACAGCGTTCTGACGTCCAAGTGACCCACAATGACCTCAGATGACCCATGATCTGGTAGATGACCATGTCATGATGACCCCATCTTCACGTAGGACCCCATGTTCACCCCAGGAAAAAAACCGACGATGCTGGTTCCCGCCGGGCCTTCTTCAGATTCGAAAGCTCTGCGCCCGGCTCCGGCAGCCGCCAAAGCTTCAGTGGCGTCGCGTCCCACGAGGCACTCAGCAGCCAGTCGATCTTCCCACTTGCCACGGCAAGCGCACAGGCACCGATCCTTGCTGCCACTGGCACTGCGGGATCCTCCCAGTTTTTGAAGACTGGTCCCCTATATCAATTTACATACTACCCGGGCTGATAAAAGGGGGCCCACCCAAAGAACCCACGCCCAATCATCCACTGAATGTCAGAAGAACGAGTACCCATGCCATTGGGTTCATGGAGCCGCATGTCAACGACAGAAAATGAAATCCTGTAAATCCTGAATGCAGTCTTGCCTCAGGAACTGGCTCGTTCACAGAGGTGGATGGAAGCAAGTGGAGTTCTTCTGTCAGATTCGACCTAGCGACCCACCTTCTGTTAGGTCACCAGGCCTCTCGTGTTTGGCATCATTCTGGCGTTCAAAAGCCAACCCCTCACATGATTGAACCAAAGGGGCCATCAAGGCCGACGCACGTGTGTTCGAAAAGAGTTCATTGGAAAGCAGTCAATAGTTCATGTGTTTTTTATCATGTTGCTACCGACTTCTTGCAATTGACCCATCAAGAACCAAGAACGCCGGTTCGCTCTCAAATTCACCCCGCTTCGCAAACGACGAGGCTCTTCGTGTCGCTCGTGGATTTGGAGGGATATCCCTGCGATCCAAACCACCCAGGACATCGGATCTGCGACGCCCTTGAGAAGACGAGGAAAAACCCACCCGTTGAGAAAGAGCCTTTTCGCATCGGGCAAGCGCGACGTACGTCCCTAACGGGACAACGACCCAGCGTCTTACCACTCTTGAAAGAGCTTCGGGTCATCCCATCCTCAAGGACAGGCCATGTCAAGTGCAATGCGAGGCGGGCAGGGCAGGTACCGTTGGAGCTTGTGAGGAGCGAACTGGTGGGTTTGAGACCCAAAGACCCTGGTGACTCACCGTCGATTCAGCAAGCCACGAGCTTGTCAGTTGAGTTCAGAACTTCATAGTGACAAGCTCGTGGTCGGGTTTAGACTTCATGTCGATGGCCTAATTGAGTATGGCCTGCAGTGTTCAAGAACCGCTGTCTGGGACCTCCGGTCTGAATCGACACATCCGCATTTTTAGAGGAAGGAATGCAGCTAATCCAAAGCCGTGACAAGTGGCGGATCCATCTGAATCCCACATCAGTGTGAATCCTTCTTCTGACCAATCGATGACTCCACCGTCCCCCTCGGTTGGAGGGGAGCCCTCTGAATTCATCTGAGTCCGATCACCTGCCCATCCTGCGCTAGCTGGACTTAGGGGCATGGATCCCTCAGCACTAGAGACGGACTGATCCATCAACCTGTTGCAGGCCCACAACTTCCTTACCGATTGGGCTATAGGCATCCTGAAGTGATGCTCTACACAGACACCCCAGTGGCCCAGAGACCACATCAAAGCTGTTTTCAGGAGGATCACTTAGACTCTTGATGATCAGCACTCTAGCCCCTGGTCCTTCTTGATGATAAGCATTTTGTTGACCAACCAGAAACACGCCGCTCTCCTCCATCTTTGTCCCCTGGCTTTCCTTCAGTGACTCATGCCAGAAAAGCTTCACTTCGCCATTATCCTGCTTTCCCAAAGTCTCTAGTCCAAGCATCTAAGATCCCCACTTCCATGATCTCCACCGTCCCCCTCGAGGCCGCGAAGAAGGTCCCCCGCCGCTCGGGCGCAGCGGCCAAGGCAGCGACCCCGGCAGACTGGCCGTGGGCAAACTTGCGGAAGGCCTAGGAGAGAGGTTGCTTTACGAGTTGGCAGAGACCAGTTTACGAGTTGGCGGAGCTACTTGACACACTGAAAAGAAATGCAACAGTAACGTTGACCCATTCGCTTGAACTGATGAGTTGAGCCTGTGGCATACAATTACATGGAAAATGATTCTAACTGTGTTAAGCTGCCACTTTGCAAGGCAATGCTCCCATGATATTTCCTCAGTCCAGGAGTACTGCTACATCAAACTCCGTGACCAAACTAAACCTCCATTATAACTCCTTCGAGAAGGAAGCAAACCCCATCTATCACAGCCCTTCAAATCATATGACTCATATTGCTTTCATCGAAAAGAACTTGGGAGTTCCTGATCTTCAGCTTTGGACACCTGAAATCCTCTTCCTTCACAGACGGCCCGGGATCGGCACATGCCGATCCGCCGGCCTCGCCGCGCGCGACGAGCTCGGCAGAGGCGGCGTTCCAAATCTGCACGCGGCCACTGTTGCATCCCAGCACCAGGCAGTGGCCCTGCTGTCGCAGAGTTCGTGGCCATGTTTTTCACTGGGGAACCATCAGGGTCAAGAACGAAGACATGTCCTGGGAACCTGACCCACACCCAAGAGGAGTGAAAAGCCACTCGGGAAAGGGGGAACCATCTGTGAAGATGTGACCCGCAAAAATTTGGTTACATATTTAGAGACCTCTACGACCTCTACCTTTTTCTGCATACAAGGGATGAATCAACAAAGAACATACATAGATGATACAACAAGTGAATAAATATCGTTGACATGACGAAATCACCAAGTCTGCATCCGTCAACATCTATTCCAGACCACAGGCACAGTCAGGGTTCAGTGACCAGGCCTTCACTCCCGGATTCGTTCCTAGTCAAAACTCTGTAGACCACCTCTGGGGCCATGTGGGGACGTGATTTGGATCACAAAGTTCTCTTCGGCGACGAGTCGATACTTCAAGGACCAGGATGAAAATCACTGCAACACCACTCTCTAATTGCCAAGTGTTGGTGGACTCGAAGCCAACTTCTGGAGGCCAGGGGGGGCTTCAGCGGCTGAAAGCTTCCTGACAGGCTTCTCGCACTCGTGTCACCTCCGAGAATAGCCGGGCGCCTGCGATTTTTCTTTCACCCAGCAGGCGACTGAGTAGATCTCGTGGTCGTCGTTGTGGTGCAAATCCACCGACCCTTCGCCTTGTGTACTGACATCTGCAATCATGCATGTCTAGATTATAGTATCACTTGTGTCCCTGGGCGTTCCAGAATCATACACTCCTGCTCTTGGTGAGTCTTGTACACGTGAAGACAAAGGGATCGCTGGACCCCCGGTTGAATATACGACCCCTCTGGATCAACCTAGCAGGTAATTTAAATTCTTTACAGTTTCCATTCTTGAGTACAGTTCCTTTTTGAGACACACTTCAGCCAAAAGTAGCCAAAAGAGGTTATTCAATCCACTTCTTCATACTTCCTCACTTCGTGAGGCATGTGTCCGCCCGCGCAAAAAAGAAATACATGTCTCCAGTCCAAGGCACGTTCCCGCCAGAGCTTCCAGCGTCCCCCAGCGTGCACCAGGAGGGTTCCAAAGTCCTCACCGGCGCAGCGGTGCTTGGAGCTGCGCTGCATCCGCCACGGAGCGGTGCTTGGGCGGATGCAGCGCAGCAGCGGGGCAAGAGATCGACGATCATCCCAAGATCGACGATATCTGCTCATTTGCGGAAGAGGAACGGCGATCACAGTAGAAGATCTCTTGGAATAGCGTTTTTGCACATTTATTTTGGGGCCACCAAATGATCCATATATGTCTGTGCCAAAATGCAAGACAATGTCAAACATGGCGCTACGTACAGAGAAAGCAGGGCAGGCTCGGCTAAATTTGTATATACGATGCTGGTATCATGATCATACTACAGTTGAGTCCATACCAAAATGTGTCACGTACCCCTTAATGCCCTTCGCAAGCTGTCGGATGGTCTCGAAATGATTGTCACAGTCAACAACGTGGTTGCTAAACAGCTACAGTACCAAGTGGAACAGCCATCATGTCGCTGAAGCCCCCTCAAAGTCACCATGCAACAACCAGCGAACACAAGGCGAGAAAGAAGATGTGGCCAAGCATATAGTCCATTCAAATTCCTGAAGCTGGAGCAGGACACTAGTCACTAGCCCAACAGGAAAAAAGGCCCACCTTTGAAATTGGAAGGGAACCTGAACCTTCAGAAACATCAACTCCATCCAAATCAGTCAATCAATCAATCAATCAATCAATCTATATAATCCCTCCTTCCATCCTCAATGGCCTTAATCCCTTCTACACCCACACCCCACGGAATTCCGTCGGCTCACCCCCGATCCTCAGGCCCAAAGAGCGCCCCTTTGGGCCCCGCCATGGCGGGCAGGCGGCTCTCGGGACTCGCAGTGCACCGCAAAAACCAAGGGCAGGTCAGGGTGGCAGGTTCACGGAACCCCTCACTGATCAGGGTGGTAGGGCAGGGTGACTCGCAGTGTCAGGGTGGCAGGTTCACCAACGAATCCTTCTGCCCTTTTTCTTGGTTCTCCTTTTGGGTGCAAAAGATGGTCACGCGGCTGGTGCGGAAGGTGCAGAAGCTCGGTGCCACTGTGGTGATGGTAGACTGGTAGACCTCTTTGAGGTGGTCCGCAGAGATGCAGCTGTGTGGGAGACATGTTGCTTCAGCTCATCTCACATTTTTTGCTGCACACCCAACTTTGCTCGAAAATAACCAAAACATACTGATCAAGTCGGTGGTCCTGCAAACTTTCACTTCAAATCTGTGAGCCACACGGCTGCGGCCCATTTCGAAAGATGGACAGGGTCTCCGGCACGACACCTGGCATGCTTTTCGGTCGTGGTTCCACTGAATTTTTGGACACCTCTATAGAAAACCATGGTGCGGTATGGATGTTCCACCAACCGTACCTTCCATGGCCATCCCCACAGGAAGAGAAACACACGAGTGGCACACAATTTGTTTGACCTACTTTCAAATCCTGTTGGTCCCCATCGCCCTTCAATGTGTTGGATGTTTGTCTGATTCATGTTTTCATCCAAAAAAATGGTATTGGTACTAGGGCCCCATATATGCAGTCTTCTTGCATAGTCTTGCAATAGTTTTGTCGGTTGCTCACACGACTGTGTTGTGCAGTTTTTCTCGGACTTCCGACCGCCTGTGTCACCGACACAGTCCATGTGCTCCATCGTCCCAGGAACCCCTTTTGCGAAACGCGCAGGGACTGTACAGCAGGGTCCCCTGCTCACGACAGCAAATAGTCCTGAGAGTTTCAAGTGAGAGCGTTTCACAGTAACAGCTTGGAGAATGAGGGGCAGCAGCCTGGACCGGCTGGACCTGTGCATTTGATGTACCAGGTCTGTCAGATTCTGGGGAGGGTCAGGGTGTAGAAACAAGTGAATGCACCCATAGAAGCTTAGGCCTTCGGTCTCTAAACACAGTTTTGCCCGAACCACTCCATTCTGAGGTTCAGGTTGACTTGAGTATACAAATAGCACAAACCCCAATAGATGGGAATCCATATGCCAAGACATGCACACACCATCTCAACTGCAAAAGTCTGTGCCATACTCTAAAACCATTGTAGTTCCCCAGCCGTTTGTATTTTCCTGTCTGAGCCAGGAGTTCGAGCCCTCAGGCGCCTGAGCTGGTTTCCCCGTCCGGAACCCACCGGACTCGTCAACGACGAAGTCCTGTCCTCGAGGACTACTGTACACGACAGGGCCAAGTCCTGGGGCGGTCGTAGCCGATCAGCCTTCGTTGTTCCTGAAGGGCGGCACAACAGCGGCACGTCGTCGAGCGAAGGTGGAGATCGTCCGAAGCGAACAGAGAAGCACCAGCTGGAAACCACCAAAACACTGTAAATAGTGTAGTCTTCGCCATCGTTGGTGGTGTCAGTGTCTTTCTTCCAACATTAGAGACCACCAACAGATCCTCAGACTGACATCCAGGATAAAAGAGGCTCGCCCTCCAAGCCGCCAAACATATGTCTCTGGTTCTCCGAATGGTAGGTCAGAACTCTGACTGGCACGCGTCATGTTGACTCTTGGTGAAGTTGTCTTTTTATCATGATTCTATGTTGAACATCACGTTGAATCCGTTTAGATAAAATAAAACAAAAAACGATAACATCTATGTGGTTTATTTCGTGGATTACGGGTTGGTCGGGAGTTAAGCTTTTTCAAGAAGTTAAGGTCCAACCCAGTTTTCATAGCATCAATTAAGGTGTTCCAACAACTGATCAGCTTCAAATGGTTTCAAATCATTAAATATTTAAAATATCTTAACATGTGAAAATATATCCGTTCCTCTGTCTACCCCTCCCCATCGGCCGCATTTAGTGCTGTGGATAGGCCTCCACTGTATTTGGGAATATTCCCACTTCCCAAGTGAAATTCTCATTGTACCTGGCAGTAAAGATTTGATGGCTATTGAATTGGCCAATTGGAGAGCGCAAACACCTAGAATGATTTCAGAACAGCAAGCACACTGCTATTTGTAGCCTCCAGGGCCTAAACATTTTGACTTCAGCTTAAATATTTTGATTCCAGCTTAATTCGTCGGAGTTCATCGGAGGGCAGCTTTGGGCTGTTTTCAGCCAATTTCTTTACGTGAAAATTCAGAGGCGCAAGTGCAATTTTCATTAGACAATACACCAAACTTGCTTGTTCGGAGCTATTTTCAGGTGGTTGGCTACACCAACAGCCAATTATCACGAGCAAAAACTTGAAAAACACAAGAAATTTAAGAGTTTTAAGGCCAAGTTCGTCGGAGTTCGTCGGAACTCCACTTTAAGCCCGACTTAGATAGGACTCAGACTCCCCTGATTTAAATATGTTTGCTTGGTGGTAATCCAGGGAAGTTTGCATGGAAGTCTTGGAAGACCTTTACAAATTGAAATTCTGTCTTGAGAGTATTGTAGTGAGTCCCTCCGTCCAGAGCAAACATATGGCCTCGAAGGATCTGGCTTTTACTACTCACTCAATCCAGAACAATTAGTGGCAGACCACGTTTGACTCACCTGGATGGATCCTTTCCTGTAGGATACCCGTAAATTGTAAAGTTTCAAGCATTCCCAAACGGAAATTGATGTCCAGCTCCCCAAAAGCATTATTTCCGTCACGCAAATGTGGTCCACTGCTTAACGGTCTAAAAACCCTTAAGTTCCGAGGAACCCATGGGTCCACGAAATTAACCACATCTATGTTACAAATACCAAAGACCTCCCAAACTCGCACCGACAGACCGTCGCTTTCGCCCCATCGCCTGCGAAATGCTCTGAGGATCGTTCGGGGGCATCCCTGGCAAAGGGTAGCCTGCGATGGCAAACCTCAGGTAGGTCATGAGACCACGACATGGCCAGAATTGGCATGAAGGAGTTGGGAAAGCCATTAGATTTGAAAAGGGTTGTCCCGTCTTGTAAGGTTCAAATGCCATTCTGATGTTTCGAAGCATCCTGCCAATCAGAACCTGCTTCCTGCCGATTGACCTGAAGCGCCATCAGTGTCCAATTGACCTGAAGGCAAGAGGATCTCCATGACCTTCCACGGCCAAGTCATAATGACAATGCCAATGTCACTGTACCAGAAGATGGTTCAACACCTGCGGAAATTCCCACCCACCATTATGTTGCAAATATCCTCCAACATACAAACATCGCTCATGTCGCTCACATGCTTTGGGCAAAATTAGTGAACAAGCAATGATTGCATTCCCTTTTTCCGTAACCAGTCAAAAGAGAAAAATCCCTTATCACCGAGCTTTTTGGTGTAGCAAAAAGCAACACAAAGCAGGACACACATCCTCACGTGGTCGAGGAGTCGAGGATACGTCAAGCCAATATTGTCCTTTCTACATGGACAGGCACTTCGGAAACCTCACCAAGCGACGTATGAACCTGGGAAAAAATAGAAATAGAAAAACATCGTAAAAACTAAAAACCCGACAAAAATGGTTGGCTCTCTTTTCCCTGTGTTTTGCCCATCCGAAAGTCCCAACATAAATGAACGAATCTGAAATGTGGATTTGCTTATATCCATGTAAATCCTATCTCTTCTATCCGCCACCTGGTTCAGGGTGGCACCTCCACCGAGTCACTTGTGAGGCCAATGACTGGTGCTAATCCCCTCTTCGAAGGCTTTCCTCCGCTGCTCCAGCGTTTCGTCCGATGCCCACGCCGCAGGAGTCATGCACACCTCGGAGCAGCGAAGTCGGAGCGTCCGAGCAGCTGCAGGTGGAACTGCAGCTGGTGAAGTCGTGGTGAGTGGTGTTTTTTCCGTCGGAGCAGGTCCAAGGCCCGGTCCACCCGGTCCCAGGAGAGGTTCTCCTGGTGATGCGTATGGAGGGCACTTGGGGGGGGGAAACATGCCTCCAGAGTCACGCTCTGCAAGTTCATATTTTTGTATACAGCATGAAGTGTACAGAATCCAGAATGCATACATTTACAGCATCCCCTTCCAAACCCGGATATGTACAATATGTACATGCCCATATGGAAAAAGTGGTAGGCCACTTTTAGCTCGGCCACCAAGCTGCATATCCAACTTCACGGAGCAACTGCCACTCCTCCATTTGGGCACACTGCGTGAACGGCATGCCTTCAGCCTGGCACAACAGAACGATGTATTCAGCTCCCACTCCATGGTTCACAATCTCATTATACACGGTCAACAAACGAAGGGACATGGTTCGTGGGAAAATTTCAAGTGTAATCCGCACTGGTTGTGCAACAACCAACCAAAGCACTATCTCCCCGCTGTGCTTTTGGAGAGCAGGCATTCCACCAACAGTTCCAGAAGCGAACTGGGAATCTCCCTCAAGATCCTGCTGTGGATAACCCAGCAAGGAGGAATTTTGGCTTGCTAGGAGCTGACTCTTGTCGGGAATTGGCAGGTGGACACTGGACATGTCTGTCCCCTGAGGTGGAAGTTTCTCGCCCGTTCGCATGTTGCGATTGGCCCATCCGGGCCAAGCCACCCCGCGCCCGCTCTCGAGTGGAACACGCCGCGCGGCCGCCGCGGCCTCGGGTGCCCAACCAGGAGTATTGCAGTGGACCTGATGGACCGGGCGACCCCCGTGATTGGACCCGCCCCCCAGTGGGGGACCATCCCTGGCGAGCAGATGTGTGTGAAAAACGCAGGAAGTGTGTCACACAAAAGTGTCACAAAGGTGTCCCAAAAGCAGGGATGATCCTCGTCCAAAGTGCTCCCAAAATGGGGAGCTTGGGAGTGACCACATCAATGGAGGCAGCTTTTTCTCTGCCGAGAGGCAGTGCGGGAATCCCAAAGTATCAAGTCACCTGCTTTGGCCGCTACCAGGACAGGACCCTGCGCGGGTGATGCGATCGGGGGCGGATAGGCTGGGTGGATAGGCGCAGTAACAGACTAACAGAAGTGCAGACTTGAGCTGAGTATCAAACAACCTAAGTTTTCTGACCTGGATACTGAATCACAACACATGTGTGTGTGTGTGCAAATGAGAAGCACGGTGTAAATTTCATCCAGTTCGCCCACTTCGCACAGGAAGGTTAAATATTGAATATTGCAGCGCTTATTCAGAAGAAACACATAGAAACGTGGAACCATCTTCACAACACGGAAAAGGCCTTCTCCAAGATTGGATCATTCACAGAGATGGGTACAAAATCACCACCTCTAGCAAGGGCACCTGAGTCGCTAGTAGTTAACAAGGGCATCGCTGCTAGTAACAAGGGCACTACTACTCGTAGCTAGAAGCTACTAGTAACAAGGGCATCGCTCTTAGGTTGGAGGCAACATCAAGAGTTTCCTTTCTGTTTCCTGACCACGTTCAGAATCTCTGGTTCAAAAGTCCTTGTCCAAAACATGAGCCAATGGGAGACAAGGAACTACTCAACTTGCTTTGTTCATCTCGCTTGTCTGTGGAGGCGTGGCTCGAACACCATGACCAATAAAAATCCATTGGCACGACCCAATCATTCCCACCAAAGAGTGATGGAAGAGAGAACATATCACCACATTGTTTTAACCTTTTATAGGTAGATACTGCTGTGCCGCACCCATGATCCATTGACATGGTCAAACCCACCAAGTCAGTTTGTTTGAGATGTGGATCCTTGCGGGTTCCATGGAGTTGGGCGGTTGTTGGAGAAAACAAAGAGCTCCAAAAAATATACTCCACGACTGTACCAGACCGTACCCCCTGCGCTGTTCACTTGGAGACCACCAATCTTCCATCCCTTCGACTCGAAGGAAACCCTTTTGATCATTTCACGAAAAACTCAGCTGAAAATGAACCCTGGGAAAACACAGGAAAAATGGTTTCCGGGAGTCTATGTGACTTCTATTGACTTCTAGTATCTGGGACAGCGTGTCTGAGCTGTCGGCATTGACCCGAACCTGGGATGTTGTGACACATGAAATGACTGTGGCTGTGATCCATTGTTCTCAATGATGCCCCACGGACAAGGTTTCAAAAAATCAGCAACCGGCCATAGTATGTCCGTTCAGTATACCGCAGAAACCATTGTTTGGTCGACATTGCGCAGGTCTGGGTCAAATCCTATGACAGGCTGCTATTTCGACCCACAAATCCCTTCAACATGGCGGTTGATAAATCTAGTGCTCCCCCTGTGTAATCGACACCAAATCCCCAAAAATCATCCCAACCTCACCCCAACACTCCCACCACTCAAGCTCTCACCACAGCTTTCCGCTAAGCTGCTCCTCTCACAGACCTCTGCATGATCTCGGTGACTCTGGGGCACCACCACCAATCCGCCGCTGTTCCTGGAGGCCTCTGACAAGGTCACCAAGCCCTGCACGCAGCAGCGACCACGACTCGCAGCGCCCAAGCGCGTGTTCTGGTCGCAGTGGTACCAGCCTGCAAACGACGGAGGCCGGGCGAATCGAAGTGATCCATGAGATCCATTTTTCCCCAAACAGTTTACTGTTAGGGGTTCTCAATGCTTTAAAGAATGGTCGCCTTGGTGCTGGATGGTCTGGTCGGGTTCCCGGCCGGCCTTGTCTTCCACTTCCTTTCATTTGTCTCCCAGTTCTTTTCATTTGTCTCCCAAGCTGGGTGCTTGTGGTCGGGTTCCCGGCTGGCTTGTCTTCCCAAGCTGGGTGCTTGTGGTCGGGTTCCCGGTTGGCTTGTCTCCCACTTCCTTTCATTTGTCTCCCACTTCTTTTCATTTGTCTCCCAGTTCTTTTCATTTGTCTCCCAGGCTGGGTGCTTGTGGTCGGGTTCC
>CAXAMN010025184.1:484041-495779 GCA_963970005.1 Durusdinium trenchii
AAAAACACAAACTGTTTGGGGTCTACGGTGGTGTAATTGATCCATGAGAAAATGGTTGTGAAAACCAAGTTGAGGGCAAGGTGGCCATCTGAAAAGCAACGGCTACTGGATGGATCAATCTCAATCAAAAGCATCGGTGCGCTCTTGATACCAGGGACAAGGCAGCTTTGCAGTACACGTTTTAGACACCAAACCGCCGCTCTGAAGTGTCCACACACCAAGATGGTCCCACGGTGAATCCCGGTTTCAATCGACAAGTGTTGATTCAAGGTATTTTGCTGGTAGTGTGAAATCAAACCTTCTAACTTCCAAGCAGCGACTTTAAATAGGCTGTCCATTGTCCATGTACTCTGTACTCTTCCAAACATATTCTGAGCACAGCCAGTCTTCTCAACTCGTGTGTGAGTCCAAAGCCCTAATATTCTATGTCTATGCCCTAACTCTCCTGGTTCGAGAAACTTTGGTTCTATATGCTGAAAATATGTTGTTTCAAGACACAATCCCCCTCTTCAGCTCCTCCCTCTAAACTTAACCACTCCTTGCGAACATGTATCGCCTCCCAGTGTGCGCCAGGCTGGGTCAAAGCGCCATGGCCGAAAGACGTTGCCCCCATCGAAGGAGACCAACAAGTCGTTGGTGCTCCAAACCGCTGCAAACGCGTCCTGCGACAACTCGGCTTCGCTACTCCTACCTACTAGGGATGGCCTCCAGGTCCTGCAGTTGTAAAGCTAGGCATTTGGAGGACGACTTGCCCACGAAAGTATATGTAGTTGAAGGAGAAGGAGAACGAACAAAACACAAACAAATGAAGTAGCAGTTGCATGGGGTAGGCATGGCATCCAAAGAGTACTTCTCAACAATGAGTCTCACTGTGGATCCAGCTGTTTTTGAGATCATCGTCGCCCTGAAAAAGCGATCACTTTCTTGGATGCACCGTTCCCATCATTGGTGGAAGCAGTCACGGTATTTTGTCTCGTTCCCCTGCTTTTGCATGGCGACGGAAATAGCATCGCGATTCTGGGAGCTCCACAGTGGTACGAAAAGGAGGAGCAAATCATGAATGCCGCACTGGCAGTACCTTGATGTCACAGAAACTTGGATGAAGTCACTTCCGATGCGCTGCGAATCCTCCGGATGCAGGGCAAGTGGCCACGAGTGACCTACAGTCAACAGAGTGACCTCCTCACCTGATCTGCACTTCCCTTTTTTCTGACCCCAAACCGGTGTACCTTCACTGCAACGCCTCAGATCAAACCACCGCACCTTCACTTTGGGCCGCAACCGCAAGAACCACATGAAGTCGCTCTGCCCAAAGCCAAAGCCGTTCAGGATCCCGTTGCGCTCATCTGGAAGCCAGTCGCGCCTGATCGGTCGCGTGAAAACCCCCACGTCCGATCCGGCCGGGCGGTGTTGGGGCGGGTGTTGGGGCCTGCGGACAGTGAGTGCTGGTGCAGGGAGGGAGGTGATTCTACTGTTCTGCCTGGAGCTGACTTTGCTGCTAACCTTTCTAGCTTTTGGATTGAGCATTTCTGAGAGCGACCTCGGGTTTGAGTATGGTGCCGAGTTCGGTGATTTCTTGTAAGTTGCCGGGTACGCATGATCTGGACCGAAGTCGGACTCAGAAACCATTGATTCAAATCGAAACCCCGTGTCCGGTTCGTGGACCAAATGTCAAACTCCACCGAACGATTGATGCAGAAACACACAAACAGCCAACAAACCACGTGTATAGATCTGTGGTCAAAATGGAGAGTGTGCAGTCTCCTCGCACTTACATCGCTGGCCATTTACAATATGCAGCTGTCACTCACATATGTCGTATGCCTAGATGCTTGAGAACTGCATGTCTCCATACTTGCAAAACTAAAAGCCGTCACATTTCCGGATGGCTCAGTACCTGGTGTTTACTGTCAAAAGAAAGTATGACTCCATAATGTACCTTCTGTCTGCCACCAAGTTCACCGTCTGCCCCATATGTCAATATGCGTTGTTTCTGTCTGCCCAGTCCCAAAAAGAACCAACAAGCTTGTCGACCAAGAAGCTTGCATCCCCAGCTCTTCACGTCATCCCTCCGGACCCGAGTCTGCGGCAACGCCTGCGCGGCTGGGACTGCGAAACTCCTTCCCCAGAACCGGAGATGCGCCACACGAAGCCATTTAAGCGCCACGCGCCTCCAGCCCTCCCAAGAAATTCCACAGCGCCTCCAAGAAATCCCACAGCAATGAGCGTGCGTGGCCGATGTCCTGCTCACTCAGCACATCCGCCACCACCTGGGCTAGACCGAGGTCCCCGACGCTGAGTTGAGAGGATCCGTAAGTGCAGCTCGTTTACAGCGAGAAGTCTTTGGTAAATTAAATCATGTTCTGTTCTCATCAAAAAAACATCTCATGCTCCAGAATCAGACGCCTGAAACACATGGAAGAGAAAAAGTAAAAGTTCCTGTGTTGCCAGTTGACTCAGCAAAGGGCCAATAGCATTCAATCGAGTGCATTTGATTCCCCAGCTTTATCCGGACAAACATGTCCACCATGTCTCCAGCATTTTCAACCCTTGCACCAAAGTCTGATGACTCACTCGACGGCTGGGAATGGGCGGTTTTACCACCTGGCCCTCCCGGCTCGTGCTCCAGGCCACGGCATATCCCTCTTCTTCCAAGTGCTGCAGGAAGGCTTCCCTTGGCACAAGAAACTTCGTTCAAGACCTGATCCGCTTCTGTTCTTAGCCTAGTCTTGAAACTAAGCGTAACTAACATAAGGACATGCAAATAGGAATTAATTGAAATGGACTTGTGAAGATGTCCAGGGGTGATTCTGATTGGGTGCATCAACTCCTCGCTGACTGGACCATCCACCGAACGGTAAGTACTTGTCTGCGTTCTTCTCCGGAAAGACTCGAAACATGCCATGTCTGTTTGGAGTTGGCAGGCCTTGTTCCTCTTTCAGGCCCAAAAAATCTACCCAAGTGTCACAAGGGACTAGTAAACACATGTAAACACGACAACTGTCTAGCTGAAAGGGGCAGCAAATCGTTGGGGACGTGTCAGCTTACATCAGCTTACCTGTCAGTTGGCCGCATCTCTTGCGTATCACATCTGCGTCGAATCAAAGTCCACTGAGTGCGCTGGGAGGGTGATACGGCAACGTGCGATAGCTGAATCCTCCTCAGCCCGAATATACTGCAGGGGGGTTCGTTCAAATCCTTTCATCACAACGGGAAACGGAAAGCAACAGTCCAGGATCCAAGGAAAACACCACCCCAAAAAGGAGGCCCTGAAATCTTTCCGAACCAAAGACGCAAAAGACTTGAGCCTTCCAAAAATGAAAAAAACATCCCCTTTTCCTCCCCTTTTCTCCGCCGAAACAGTTCGCGGCTCACACCGAGAAACCGTTCCGTGTCCACGCGAAAGCGGCGAGCCTCGTGAAGCTGCACCGGCCTCGGCCGGCGGAAGCTGCACCCAGGCCGATCGGCAAAGACCGAACTCCAAAAGGAGATGGGCCAAACACCGAGGGATTCATGAAAAAAAACATCATCATTGTCATTGTGAATGGAACCTATTAAAGTTGTCACAGAAACATCCAAAACACTTCTGATTAAACTCACTCCGAGTCCCAAACCAGAGCGTCTCATTCCAGGACGTGACCCCATCATCCAACGCCAAGGTGCGGTGGCTCAGCGGCTTTCTCGGCCTGGCGGTGCGCTGGCCCGATCCCATTTGGTGGATCTCTCCGCTGGACGTGTCCCGCAGGTCTTTCCGTTGTTGGGGCACTTCAGCTCGGGACAAAAACACATTGCTTAATTATGGTGTTCAAAGCAGGTCCTGCAGTCCTGGCGATTTGTCCAAAACATCTGAAGCGATTCTTGATGGCTCGGGTCAAACCATGGTGTTCAACCTCCCATGCGTGCAACAAAAGCCATCGGGACGAGGTCCAACGGCGTTTCGTTCGAGGACTCATGAGTCCACCTCCAAGTCGTCTCAAAAAAACAAGGATTCAGAGGACCCACAGGGTTGATCTCCCCTTTGCTGGGATGATGTCCGCATTCAAGTGTTTCACTTCTGTCAAGTCAATAAGAACCTCAGTTGTTTCTCTTTTTGCCGTTTTCCTGCAAACCAGACATCCGGACTTCTTCTGGGTGACAGGTCTTCGGAAGATCTTGGGGAGTCCAAGGTCTCGATTTTAGAGGCCATCAAGGTCTTCGGATCTGATAGGGTCAGAGGTTGTCTACGGCCCTTCGGGTGTGTGAAGAATTAGTTGTGGACAGTCACAACCGACAGTGCTGAAGAAGAAGGGAGTAGACTGGGCTGGCAATCCGAAAGATTTGGGGCCAATGTTCATCCCGACTCGATTGAAACATTGGAAATTTTCACCATGACATGTAGAAATTTGTAGAATGACCAAAAATTTAGCGGATGAAAAAAGGAACTCCTAAAGGAAAATGACAAAACAATGCGAAGGTGCTCGTCAGCCCATGCTCACGGTGGGCCAACGCATCAAAATTGCAGATCTGAATGTGAAGGCATCGAACCACACCAACACCAGAAAGTTCCCACGCCTTGACCGGAAGCATAGCGAAGATGTTGGTCAAAGCATGCTGTGACGAAACATCGGGGTTTACAATCAATCTTTGTGAATGTCTCAGTAGCACTGAAGATTCCATTGCCGACAGCCACAACCATCCCAGTTCCACCATGTTTGTTCTGCTCAGTTTCCGTGTCACCGTGACTCATTGTATCCCTCTCGTTCGCTCTGCGGCTGACGTTCACAGCATAACACTGTAGCTGCCCAAAGCAACAAAAAAATGAAATAGCAACCAACGAAAGAATGGGGACGTAAATAAACATAACAAATTATTGTACAGTCCCAGATCCCGACAATCACAATCCATGTCAAATGATGTGATTAAACTTGCAAAATGTCAATTGTACCTTCCAGTTCTTTCCCGCAGTCGCAGTCTGTCCACCAAAGGCTGTGAGGTATTCCTGCGTACAAGCCATTCCCATGCGAGACACTGAAAAATGTCGAGCTTAAACGCATTCAAACATGCTCAACATTGTTCAAGACACATTCACACACAAAAACTACAAAGACCTCTGTTCTACAAAGCTCTCAAAACATTTCTACACACGAAGTTCCTTCAAAGAACGCTACTTGCTCCAGCACTCGAAATGCAAAACTACGCACTCCAAAAGTAAAAGCCTCAACAGCTCCTGCATTTGCCTGCATCTTCAAAGTGAGGCTCATTCACTCTGACCTGATGGTGACTTGAGTCGATGCGGTGGCCTCTCAGCTTTCCTGTCAAGTGTTTCCACCAAGTGCACCTGTCACGACTGGCCTTTAGTGGCCCAAGGTTCTCGCAGAGAAAAGGGCGTTCCGCTGTTTTTCATGGTAGCGGAGCTAGCCAAAGCGCTAGCTCCAGCTCCACCGGGCCGATCCATGCCATGTCGTTTGGTGATCATGGCGATCCTCCTTTTGTCGAAGATGAGCCCGTGTGTTGAGCGTCAGGACGACATCCCCTTCGTGCAGGTGAACGACACCATCGACTACGAGCAGGTGCAGACCGAGCAGGTGGCGGCCAAGGATGATAGGCTGACAATGCCTGAGGATTGGACCCTTGGGCAGTGCTTTGGGGCAGCTATGAGGTGGATCGGAACCACCAGGTTTGAGAAGTTGAAGGATGGCTGGATTGGGACCAGTCTGGCATGCTTGGAAGAGCCCACGAACATCAATGCTAGCAATGAAGATGGATGGCAGGTATTCCCTGAGCAAATCGAGGATTGGACCCTTGATGCTGGGAATGGTCAACTGACCTTGGATGATCAAGTGAAGAACGGAATCGAGCTCTGGCAGCTCGTTTGGGATTGGAGCCCAGATTGTGAGATTGACGAGTACTATGGGTGGAACTTCAACCTGACCATCATTGAGGCTCTGGACTTTGTGAAAGGCACCTTCACTTCCGCTATGCCCTTGATCCTTTTGATCATATGGAGCCACTTGCAGGTCTTCATCGAGGACATTGACATGACCGAGATTATGGAGAATGTGAGGTACCAGAAGGTTGGACTGTGGCTGAGTGGTGTGCTCGTCCTGCTTGGAGTTAGCCTTTGGATGGTCCTGAGGAAGCGGATGACCCAATGCAAGTGTCGAAGAAGACCAGATATGGGCCACTTGAGCTTGAGAAAGAGGAAATGGAACGGCCGGCTGAGGCAGCGCTTTGAATGCAGGCTACGTTTGAGAAGTTTGCTGTTTCTTGGTTGTTGGACTGCAGCACAAGCTATGGATGCCGGACAAGCGGCCCAGATGATGAATCAAATGCTGCAGATGACTGAAGCTGCGACCAATGCCGCAAAAGCCTCGGCCTCAGTTTTGGAGAAGATGGAGAAGAAGAAGGAGAGTGGCAACTTTGGAGAAGCCAGTAAAGTGTTGAAGGCTCCTGACTCGTTGGAAGGCGATGATCCTCTCAAGTATGTGTCCTGGAGGGAGACCTTTGTGAATTGGCTTTCATATGGAGACCATCGCTTCACAGACCTCTTGAGAGATGTTGAAGCTCTTGATGAACCATGCAAGCTCTCCGACTTTGCCACGCCAGAAGTCCGTGAGTTGGCTACACGCCTTTACTCCATCCTTGCCTCCTATATCAAGGGTCCGGCATTGCAGTTGGTGCGTGCAGAGTCCGCAGAGAAGAATGGATTCCTTGTTTGGCAGCAACTTCGTAATTTGTACATGCCAAAGGCTCGTCCTCGCACCATGGCAATCGGGCAAGCAATCATGAGCCATCCAGATGGACCTTCTATTGGATCAGTATCGACTGGCATCAGGACATCCAATGCCCGACGACCTTGTGGTCTCTACGGTCCTTCGGTGCATCGAACCGAACTTGAGGAGGCATTTGGAGTTGACCATGGATGACAGCATCACCTATGAAGGCCTCAAAGAAAAGCTGATCCTCATGGATAAGAACTCTCGTGTCTGGAGCGGCGATTCCTATTTGAAGTTGGTGCAAAATTCATTGAGGAGTGACCCTAATGGCCCCGCTCCTATGGAGGTCCCCTCACCTTCTCTTCCTGTCGCTGATGGGGCCACTCCCTCTTCCCCTCCCCCCCTCTCCTTTCCTCCTTCACCCGTTCTTTCCCCTCCTGACTTCGCTTACCCACCGCCCTCCTCTCCGGCTCCTCCTCCCCCCCTCCCCTTCCATCTCCTGCTCCCTCGTTTCCTCTGCCCCACACGGCCCCCTACCCTCTCGGCCCCGCAAACGCCGCTCCCTTTCCCCCTCTCCCTCCCCCTCTCCCTCCCCTCAGCACCACTCAGACACTTCTTGGGACGACGATTGGAGCACCAAAGACGATGATCTCCTTCTCAGCCTCAAATGCAACGAACGACTTCGACCTAGCTGGCGCTACATCACCACCAAAATGCAGCGCCCAGAGTCTCAGATCCGCGCTTGGTGGGCCGAACTTCTTGAACTACAACGACTGGCTACATCATGATCTTCGCCGATGATTTTTGGACCCACTCACTCACGGAAAACGGCCGTCGCCTTTTCACTTTCACTTTGTCGAATTTTGTTTCATACTCAGTTTGATCGCCTTTCTGATGCACCTGGTTCCTTTATATTTTCTTACAACTCAGCCTTCGGCCCAAATTTCGTCTCACCGATTCTACTCTCACACTTTTCAAGCGACCTATGTCCAATCCACCTGCGACAGTTACCAAACGCTCTCGACCTTCCATGGCCTCACACCTGCGGGACTCTGATGAACCTATCCTCGTCTCCACCACCTTCCCCAAGAAAGCTCGTCCGACAACACCTCCTACCTCATTACGGACTACCTCTACTTCCTCGCCTTCATCGAGTACGATTACCTCTATGGCGACTAGCTCCCCAGCGATTGACTCTACTCCAAATACAGAGCGACCTTTGGTAGGGCTGCTTGTTAAGCTCAACGGCGAGGAGATCCCTTTTCTGATTCCCCGGCCAACACGTCCTTTTCGACTACCCGAGGCTAAGCCTTAATGTAATTTTATTTGAATTAATTTGTTTTAATTCACACTCACTCCCTCGACTTGCCGCAAAAATCAACCCTGGACCGCCTACCGTTGATGAATCACCATGAATTTCACATTGACCACCACTTTTCTATCTCTTCGATTCTTCCGCAGCCTTTCGGTTCTACCTTGGTACACTCCCTCTTCCTTGGCTCGATATGGACAATATGGACCTTCAACCAGAAGATGTGCGTGTCCCTTCAGGCGACTCCTCGCCGACACAAGCTCCTCCCGATGACAGCCTTTCCCAACAGGAACACACGGCTGACCTCGTAACTCCTGTGGACCCTGCTCTCTTGACGAGCATCCCCCGCTCCGAGAACCAGTACAACGAGGACTATACTGACTACGCTCGTCAAGTTCACAATTCAACTCACGGAGCTTGGCCTGTCGCTGAACCATTCGAGGAATGGGCCTGTCGCCGATCCCATCAAGAACGCTATTGGTTCTATCGCGCTTGGTTTCACCACAAGACCCTTCCTTGGGATCACGAAGACATTGAATATTACAACCAAGAACCAAACAACATCCAACAGACTTACGCAAAGCCAACCTTTTCACGTTCACCCAAACCAACAAACGACGAGCAACCGACCAACCAAAACACTGGGCGTTGTTGTCACCATGCCAGAACAACCGGGTCGCGACGCAAACGAACATCTTGTCCATTGGCGGCCCCAAAATCAAGGACCAAAAACGCAATGGGTTCCGGGGTCGCCAAAGTGGGCCTCCCCAGTTCAAGTTCAACTGGGGAGGCCCTCCATGGCGAGACCGGTTTTGCTGTTTTTGGACCCCAAAATGAAGGCCACAAATTCCGCCGAAAACGCAATTCATCTTTGGATACGTGAATGGCCAAGCCCACGTCCAAGCATTTGTTAAGAATGGTTGAGCGCGAAGTGACTTGGAATGCCTTGGCGCAAGTGTGGAGCGCCCCGTTTGAAGAAGCGCCGGGACTACAATGTTAAGGTTGCGTTTCGTGGCTTTCTGTTGGTCTTTGTGTAGATCCTCACTCCGATCCAATTAAAACTTTGTAAAACGCAATCTGAATGTCGGTACCGTGCATTGTAATAGAGGGCCCGAGTGGTACCGAGGCGGTACCGCGCACTGTAATGGAGGGCCCGAGCGGTACCGAGGCCTTACCGCGCATTGCAATAGAGGGCCCGAGCGGTTCCGAGGCGGTACCGAGGCGGTACCGCGCATTGCAATAGAGGGCCCGAGCGGTACCGAGGCCTTTCCGTGCATTGTAATAGAGGGCCCGAGCCGTATACCGAGGCGGTACCACGCATTGTAATAAAGGGCCCGAGCCGTAATGAAGTGGCACCGAGGTGGTACCGCGCACTGTAATAGACGGTCCAGACCCAACCCAGAGCTTGATTGTAACCGCAAAAACCCTATATAGTGCGTTGCAAGGGAAAATTTGAACGTTGACGCCAAGATGGAACCGGAAACCGGGCGGAAGCCTGGCGTAGCTTGCAACAAACATCAAGGACGCGAGCTCAAAACCTCAACAATATCTTTTCAAAACCCCATCCTTCACAACATGCATCAAACAAGGACGTCAAATAAAACGAAACAAGGTTTCCTTGCCATAGTGAACGACCAAAGATGGCTCCTGTGAACGTGCGCAAACATGACAGGCTCCACGGCGCCAAACATTCGCTTAACATCTCCCCACCCTTCTTTCCTCGCATCCAAAATTAAGACAGACAACAAAATACGAAGAATGGGTTCACAACGTTTGGTCTCAGGGCGCTAGGTCGACTCACGGCGGATGTCTACCACAAGCTTTGTAGCAAACAAAAACGCACCAAGCGTGCAAGACTGCCAATCAGACTGCCAAAAAAAGCAGCTGACCATTGATTCGTAAGCTTGATTGCTTTCCATCAAGAACATCGTACAGGCCAAACGCTTTCTCCCCAGCAATTCTCAACCCTCACAGGTTTCCCAACCTTTTTGCTCCTGCAAGGGATCGAAAAAGTTATTTTTCTGGACACCAGTTTGGGAAAACTCCAGCAAAAACCGGTCTCGCCACAGAGGGCCTCCCCAGTAACGATCCACAAATGCCCACAACGCGGTGGACGGAAAGGGCCTGTGTATCAAGGGCACTCGACCCTTCACTGGGTCAGTCCATGTCATTTCCATCCTTGCCCCAACGAAATTTTTTGCACGGGCTTGGCGCTATGATGTGTGCCGAGACCCTTCATCCGACTGCTGCTGATTGTCTGTCCCTCCACTGGTACCTGTTGCGCATAGATTGGAGAAGGCTCCTGTTTTGGTTTTGTTGTTTTTGCGCCTTGTCTAGTGCCTGGCTCGCATCTCCTTAGTATCCCTGATTGGTGACTTGTGCCTCTCGGCACACACAGCGCCTCCACTCGTGCAAAAAAATCCAGACGAAGTTTCAGTTGGGGCAAGGATGCCCACATGAATTCGTCACGGTGACTTGTCATCTGAAGAAGAGGATGCTGAGGCAGACCCAACCTGCCCAGTCCCGCAAGAGTAGGGGCGCTTTGCCCTCCGCTGGTCTAGGCTTGCCACTGCGGCTGACAACTTTGCCAAGGGCAACGCCAAACAGAAAGCACAATTAGGGGAGGTCCTCTGCGGCGGGACCGGTTTTTGCTGGGGTTTTTGGATCCCAAACTGGTGTCCAGAAAAATCACTTTTTTCGATTCCTTGAAGGAGCAAAAAGTTTGGAAAACCTGTGAGGGTTGAGAATTGCTGGAAGAAAGCGTTTGGCCTGTTTGATGTTCTTGATCGAAAGCAATCAAGCTTACGGATCAATGGTCAGCTGCTTTTTTCTGCAGCCTGACAGAAGCCTTGCACGCTTGTTTGCTGCAAGCTTGTGGAAGACATCCGCCGAGCTCCCGTCCTTGATGTTTGTTGCAAGCAACGCCAGGCTTCCGTCCAAACAGAGCGCGAGGCATAAACGTTCGCAAGGCGTGGAGAACAATTGCTCGCGGAGCTGCAAACCACGCGAATCCAGTAGCACAGCAGTATGCGAAACTTCTGTCGCGCACCTGCGGAAGCAATCGAAACTTGCACTATTTTTCGACCCGCGGCAAAAATTTTGCCGACAAACGGCGCCCGTTTTGGGGTCCAGAAACGGACCCCAAAACGGGGGCTTAGTCGTCCGGACACACCGTAGCGGTACGGCGCATTGTAACAGAGGGCCCGAGCGGTGCCGAGGCGGAACCGCGCATTGTAATAAAGGGCCCACACATGTTCTTGAACTGGGGAGGCCACTTTGGCGACCCTGGAATTTATAGAATGACAAGTTTGCAGGATCACTACTGTGTCTGCAAAAGGCTTGTTTTCTTTCATTCAATGCTCGCTGGAGTTGGCTCGGCCTCTATTATTTTTCCTTTGTCGATGGCTTCTGGTTACAGCTTAGCTGTTTGCCAGCAATTGCCAGCAAGCCACAGTAATGAAAACAAAAACGTGCCAAAATAGATAGCACAAAAAAAAAAATCGTAAAATCTTTAATTCGTTAAGTTTGATCTTTCAAATAAGTATTTTATTTTTTATAGAAAAAAGACCAACTTAATTAATTAATGATTTAATGATTTTTTTTAGGCTATCTATTTTGAGTTGAAATGAAGAAAATGTTGAAAAAATGATTTTTTAATAAGAAACAAATAGTGTATAGCGAGAGGAATTTCAGCTACTACTACTACTACTGCTGGGGGAAGTAAATTGGTC
>CAXAMN010025184.1:516094-552010 GCA_963970005.1 Durusdinium trenchii
AATGCGCGGTGCCGCCTCGGTACCGCTCGGGCCCTCCATTACAATGCGCGGTACCGCCTCGGTGTACCGCTCGGGCCCTCTATTACAATGCGCGGTACCGCCTCGGTACCGCTTCGGTACCGCTCGGGCCCTTTATTACAATGCACGGTACCGACACTCCGTTTGGGTTTTACAAAGTTTTAATTGGATCGGAATGAGGAACTTCCAAGAAAACACAAAGACCAACGGAAAGCCACGAAACGCAACCTTAACATTGTAGTCCCGGCGCTTCTTCAAACGGGGCGCTCCACACTTGCGCCAAGGCATTCCAAGTGTACTTCGCGCTCAACCATTCTTTTTGGTTGGTCGGTTGCTTGTCGTTTGTTGGTTTAGGTGAACGTGAAAAGGTTGGCTTTGCGTGAGTCTGTTGGACGTTGTTTGGTTCTTGGTTGTAGGTTTGGGTAGAGGACCTCGGTTGGAGAACAAGTTTTGTTTGCCCGGGAGACCACTAGTGTCGAAAAGCAAGTCGGCGTAGTGATCCTGCAAACTTGTTTTATTCTATAAATAAATTCTATTCTCCCACAGCGTAATTGCAGGACCCGTGCTCTCTCCCTGCAGTTTCCACTCCAGCTGGTCCTGCGCGGCCCTGCTTCAGGGACACCCGGCTTCCAGAGACCAGCTGACTCATCAGGAACAATGTGAAGCGGCCAGGCGGATTACGACGCGTGCGAAAATCTTGTCCATTAACGGCCCCAAAACCAAGCGCAAAAAATGCAGTGGATTCCAGGGTCGCCAAAGTGGGCCTCCCCAGATCGTTGCTCGTTGGCTGACGTCTGGGTTGGAGATTGCAATGAACAGAATGGGGTGGTACCTTCTCTCGTAGAGGTCACAAGACTGAGCGACAGTGAACTCCAACGTCACTTCCACCACGGCCATTCCAACTGCCGGGAAGACCGACCACATCAGAAGTGTGGTGATCATGTGTGCAGCGAGAGGGAATGGCAGAATTTTGTTTCTGGCTCACAGGGGATCCTACCTTTCTCAAGAAACTGGCAATCCACCGCCAGGAGCTGCATGACAAGACAGCAGGAGCCAGACGAAGGGACGGGAGAAGAAACGAATCTCGTCGGGTCGCTCCTCCTGCGTTCAGGTGTTCCTCCTTCACCTGGGTCTGCCAATTCGAGAAGCTTGGCGATATTGCCACTTGCTGCAAATCGTCAAGCTTCCTGACACAGTGGTGGCTGTGGAGGTATGCGGCTTTCCAAGGGTTTTGTAACAAGCGACTCATTGAGGTGGACCTGATGTGCACGGACATAACTGCCAGTTGGGGCTCCACCTTCGCATACTGTGTTGCCCTGGTCGACATCTAGCTCCCGCCAAAGGTCCAACGAATCGGCAAGGAAGCCTTTCTCTGCTGCACATCACTTTCGGAAATCGTCATCCCGCCGATGCCTCGATGCCTTGGGATTCGTGCATTCTGCGGCTGCAAGCAACTCTCACTTTCACTCAGCTAGATGAAGCAGACACAGATAGGGGGGCACAAGCGGAAGACAAAACCTTTCTGATGTGTGACAACTTCGAGCGAGATTTTTTGATTGTACGGCGACCACCGAGAGATGCGAACTCGGTTTGGTTTTGGGGGTTGTTTTGTTGCTGCTGGTCGTGCTTGTCAGGCTCATTCCGCGTGCTCCCCATATGAATTCGTCACAGTGACTTGTGCCTCTCCGCACACACAGCTCCCATACCCGTGCAAAAAAAAAAACGAGAGATACGAACAGGTCAGAGCCAATGGCGACGCCAGTGCCTCCAGTCTCGACGCGTCCATGAAGAGTGTACCGGTCATGGAATGCCGTTTGGTACTCACAACTCTGTCTCGCACAGTGGTGAAAATGACCACGAGTGTTGCCAAGCATGGCAGATTGGAGGACCCAGAAGACCACGGTTGACTACCTGACCTCAGTGACTGACCTTGAGGTCTTTGGATGTACGCTGGACTTCATACACCCCTGCACACCTACCCAGACGACCCAATGTGGGAACCTTGCAGAATGACACGCAGTTTACCATAGTCTTTCGTGATTGCCTCGAAGCTCTTCATTCGAAGGAAACCTTCGACGGCTGTCCATATCGAGATGTCCCACAAGCAATCAAAGTTCCAATGAACCAGGCGGGAATCATTCCCTCCTGCGCCTTTGTTGCTGTGCCGCGTCTGCCCCATGTTGGTGTTGAAGCAGGCATACGTGCAACAGGAGCCGAAGCCTGGCAATGCTGCCGCCATCTTCGAGTGGTCAGAATGCCTAATACTGTGGTGCGAATTGCAGAGAACACCTTTCGTGGGTGCCAGCTGCTCAATAGTATCACATTACCAGGCTGCATTGATTTTGGACACAAAGCTTTCGCGGACTGTTGCTCTCTACAGTGGATTCAAGCCAACGGAGGAGGGGTAAATCAATTTGGTAGTGCGACCAAGTTTGGACACTACCTTTTTCGAGACTGTTGGCCACCTTTGTCCTCCTGGAGGATGGCCGCCGACAGGAGCCACAGACTCAGGAAGATGCGAGGGAATTGCCGCCAGGATGTCTGAGCGCCACCGGAATCACCACACTAGAGTTAACTCGAGATTTCCAAGTGCTGGGTGCACATGCCTGCGATAATTGTAAACTACTTAAGCAGGTGGACATTTCGAACTCAAGCATTGAGGAAATCAAGGAGTTCACCTTTGTGCACTGTTCCAGCCTTCGAGAGGTCAGACTGCCATACTCAGTGCACACAATCAGGGTGAAAGCCTTTATGAACTGTGCGGCACTACCAGAACTTGCTTTTCCACCCTCATTGCATTACATAGCTAGCAGGGCGTTTCTGGACTGCACATCGCTTCGTAGGCTCACACAAAGCTCCCAGGCCGAAAGACCACGTGGCGGGGGACGTATGCAGAAGAGAATGCATTCGCTATCTGCCCAGCCATGCGATGGCCACAGTGGCTGCACATGATTCCGGACCAGGGCTATGTGTCCGGCTTGGCCTAAGCTTGCCCACTCCTGCTTGCATGTACCTTCTAATGGACTACATCACATGCTTGTCAGTGCGCACACCCAACCACATAGAACCAATGCCGTAGACAGACTTGAAAACCTACAAGACAAGAGTGCCTGCTTACTTCCCAGCACGCCCGCAACATGCCACATACTATGCCAGGCAAGCAAAAGCCTAACCTGCCACTGCAGGCCAATTCGTTTAGATCATTTGCTTGCCAATTTCGTCTCCATATCCTGCTGTTAGTGAGCCGACCTGGCTGTGAGCCTCAGCTCTTGGCCGGTGATTGGCACGCGGCGGTAGAACAGTAGACGATTGGCACCCAGGTGAGAACCTCAGTTCTTCGTCTGTGGGAGTCTGCATTCAGCCAATCTTGTACAAAGAATGCACAAGTTACCATGCTAGGATAGATTTCGGTTTCACCAGTTTCACCCGGGCCATGCATGTCTATGGATAGTGACTTTTGATGACTGCTCTATCCATCTCATTTTGCACTTTGCACACCCCCCAAGCTCCTTTCGCTTTCTGCCCGGGAGCTTTCTGGGGGGGCGTGTGCTGCCTCCCCCTTCATGAGGGAGGCCCATAGGTTGCCTGCAGCTACGTGTGGGTTGCAATGTGCTCAAGACTGGCCACAGTCGTGTTTGCTTGTGCAATCGTTTGTAATGGCTGTGCTGCAGGACGGCTGTTTTCCAAGGCCTGTAATGCATTGCAACTATTGATGACCGGTGACAATCATTACAGATCGGAAGAGCTGCAGATTGTTCGCACCAGCTGATATATCGTAGACTCGAACAAGGCTGAAGTGCCTGCAACCCAACCTGGCAAGGGAGACTGCCCCTTGTCTGCGCTCGAAGGCCTCTGGAGGATGGCCTTCAAGGACAACAATCAAAGTCCTGATACAGTGTGTTGCATACTTCGTGAATTCAGGCCCAACTAGGTTGTACAACGTTCTCATGTCTCACACGTTTCACCTTAGTACAGTCGAAACTCTGCCCACATTGGTTGTTGGGGCTTGGTGCTGGTGCTTTTGTGGGGTGGTTTTTTTGGGCTTTGGTTTTGTTGTTTGTGTTTGGTTTTCTGCTTTTCGGTTTGTCCCCCTTTTCCAATATGCAGAGTTTCCATCCTTCTCATGATGACCTGGGCACACCGCCCACACGGCGTCCGTACTCGTGCAAAAACAAACTACCCCTATCTTGAGGTGGGTGGTGATGGCTGCCATGCAAGCAGGAATGTGAGAGAGCGAGTCTTGCCTGCTCCGAAGACCCCTGCTACTGCGAGTGTGGACCTTTCGGAGCGCAGTGCTGATGCTCATGCGTGCCAGAGGCCATTCCCTGGGTAGCATGGCACACAGATTGGCAGGGGGAGGATTCCCAGGTTGGCTCGGGTCAAGCAGAGACAGCTTCTGAAATCGATGAAGCTCCTGCTTTGCGTGTTGTTCCGATTGCAGTGTGCACGTGCCTGCTTGCTCTTGTTCTTCTTTCTGCGGCTGTAGGTTTTGGACAAAGATTTCTGCAGTTGTGTCCTTCCTGTCCGCAGGATAACAGCTAGCTGCCGCCGTCTCTGGTCACTCCAGGCGGACTCGAGGCTTCTGCCAGTGGTCCAAGCGTCACAGCTGGACTCGGAACAGAAAGCATCCGCTCCCTCCGGAACAAGAGAGGTTTTCGTCTGGTTCTGCCTGAAGCAATGTTTGTCACGGGGACTGGCTCAGCGAGAGTTAGAGGCTTCTCTGCCGCCATGCTCCAGTCGTTTCTGTGTGCTGAGTGCTCTAGTCTTTGCGGTCGTTTTGGCTTGGCCGGTTTGCCCTTCTGCAGTTTCTCAGGAGGGGAGCACGCCGCCTCATCACACCAGACAGGCACTTCAATGCGGAAGCTTTGCAAGTGGACGGGAAGAAGATGGATTGGGCATAATTGGCATCTGAAATTCCCTGCTTATGTGCACTCCAGTCGTGGCGTTGCTGGCAGGGCTGGTCGATCTGCGCATTTTCAAAGCTTGGACAATGATGTGTGGGTTGCACGCGCCTGGGGGTGGCTGGCACCCTGTGGTGGAACTGCTGGATGAGGTTTTGTGCGATTTGGACTGGGAAGCAGACATGTGCATTACCGACCGCCTCAGGTTTACCGAGCGCGGCCACGAGCAAAGGATAATGACCGTTTGCATCAGTGCAAGGGCATTTCGCAAGAGAAGCTGAATTATAAACCGACCGTCGAAGACTTCAAGTGGTATAATATATGAGTACATAAGAAGAACATACTGTTTGGTAATTGAAAATAAATGAATTGTCTTAGCAGAATTTGTTTAAAACATGTTAATTGTTTGTTCATTTTTGTGTGTTGGTCGTAGTCAAACGAACTTGAACAGAAACTGTTGTGAAACGTTGGGTTTCTTTCTTGTGCACGTTCCCATCTTGGAGTGCAGATTTCGGATCGTTTCAATCCTCTCTGACATTGAGATCAATTGTGAATCCGTGGCCGGTCAAATCGATACAAAAACGTTTGATCAGGTTCCTGGTGTTTTTCTGTTGGTTTTTAGCCAGCATGTCCACAATTGCGGGTTTTGTTTTTGGACCTTTCATGACAACCACATTCAAAAGACTAAGCAGCACCACTGTCCACTGTGTCAATGGACCCGAAGGTCTTTTTCCATGTGGCGTTTGCAGCAGCAGTTCTTTGTTGGCCCGTCCCTCTCACCACCTTGTGCGGTTTAGGTGGTGTGTGCAAGAAATTTTAAGCCGCGGTGGGGTTGTGGGAATGGATGTGTGTTCCAAAATGATTCCAAAGTGTTGTAAAACCTCCGTTTCCAAGATGTTGTGTTGATTCTGTGTTCCAAATGATTTGTATTTGTGTATGGTTAGTTTTATGTGTTCCTACATGAACCGGGTGCACTTGTAGATTGTGTTGCTCCAAAAAAAAAAAGTGCAAAACTTTTGTGACCGTGGGACACATGCACCATTCGTAATCGCACGTGGCTGACCAAGGGCCACATGTTAGATAAACACAAACATGGAATGATGGAATGATTATCAACATTTTGCAAGGTTTCGGCACGTCGCAGTTGATTCAGCCAAAAGACTGTGACTCGAGGTTGATGTCTCTCCATGACCAACAATAGGTTCACATTTGATTCTCTAAGTTGCGTTGGAGTTACTGTAATCTCCATTTTTATTCCCAAAAAGCAAAATGCTTTTGGATTGTAAGACGAAAACATCCTGTGTGGTATCCAGCAATTTTTCTTGCTTTGCATATTTTCAGGGCTTTGGGCTCATGTTTTGCAGCAAACATGAAGAAGTCCGTTCTTCCAGATCGGATGGCAGCAATTTCTATGCTTAACTGGACTTGGTACATACGGATGAACATGTTTAGTCATCGTGGTACAGCACCAAACGTTGCGTTGAAATACGATAGGTTAATTGGTAGAAAATGGGGCATGGTTGCAGTAGCTATGGCCCATTTGCGATCGTTAAGGACTTAATTTTATGTGTTTGGATTGTTGTTTGAAACCAATTGTGTGAATGCAAACCTGAGTGTAGCAGACGTCCATTTGCAGGACTTTGTGTGCAACATGCTCTGTTCCACAATCGTGCGTTCCTGAGTATTCTGATGGGAGTGTTGTTGAAAAAGGTCACACAACAACTTCTTTACATATTTGCACCAGGAGTGGTGCTGCCAAGTCTTTCACTACAGTGCATAAGCTTAATCGTGCCGAGGTGGAAGCTTTTTAGCAGAGGACGCAAAACAGTGGGTGATTTTCTTGTCCCTTTGCCTGTACTTGAAACGTTCTTTAAGCATGCATTCTCAGGACAACCTGCAGGTGTATTAGCAGAATAGTGAGTGGAGACCAACGGTCCCAACCAATGGGCTTTAGCCAACTGTTGTTTTTTCAACAGGGTCTCAGAGGTCTCCCTGTTCCACGCCTTTCTGTATCTTGTGCACAGTTCCCTACACCTTTTCATCCTGAAGGATTTGCAGATGTCAAGGAGCCGGGAAAGGTCATTGGACCCAGGTGCCATCTCTGTGTTGCATGGGATTCTTTGGGGGGGTTGACCGTTTGGGCGCTGCACACGAGCCACCAGACTGCTGGGTTTGGTATTTTTTGTCCAGCTCGGGCATTGCTACTAGTAACAAGAAACTATTAGGTTGGAGGCCATTGCTACTAGCTAGAAGCTACTAGTATCAGTTGCCGGTCTCGGATCGTTCAACCGGCAGGCGGGACCTTCGTTGCAGCGTCGATCGTTAGGACTCGGCTCGCCGGCTTGCTCAACTGGTTGGTTTGCCGTACGACTTGGATGGGATATTTAACTTCGGGTTCCTGGGTTCCTTGGTTTTGAGATGGTTGAAGAGAGCAAACAGCTGGCACAGGGTCCAACCCAAGAGCCAGTTTTGAGATGTTCCTCCTTACCCTTGGGTTGGCAGCCGCTGGGAACTCTGTGTGAGGCACTATCCATCGCTGTCCCAAAGTTTGCGGAACACTCGAGGGCGTGAGTTGCTGCGAATCGTGGACACCGCGGCACCCAACCTGGAGAAACTTTGCGGCACCCAACCTGGTGAGGTCTTTCTTTGCTGGGAATGGTTGGGTTATGGTGCTTGAAGCTAGCTGATGACAGGACATTCTTGTGTCAAGAAGCATGATGTTCTTTGTCCATCCCCATGGGTTTCGACGCGGGTGATATTTTCTCCTGAGGAACGAACAAGAGTTTCTCATCGTCCTGAAGGCGAAGATGATCGTTGGTTCTGGCATAGGTGTGCTTTGTATTTGCACCAACAAGTGATCCTCTCCAAACGACTGACTAACAAAAATGCAAGCCTTTGAAACTTTCGGCGTGTTATCCACTTGTTTGGAGGAACATATCAAGTGAGACCACTATTCAATGGTTTCATCCAAAAGGAAGATACACTTCTGCTTCCTCCGCGGTCTGTGAGGAGGGGGTCCCAGAAACGACACTCCCTGTGCTCCTGGGTCTGAAGCAAGGAACGATCAAAAGGTAAAAGGAATACATACCTGTTGGAGAAGGATGGGGGGCCCCATAACCATACCAATGGACCCTATTCTTAAAATGGACTATAACGTGAATCTACACTGCATCATGCACAAATAACCATATACCCTGTGGGCAAGTGTACGGGGGAAGACGTCAATGATCTCTATTCACTCAAACAGCCTTTGTTGTAGGCCGTTGTACGTTTTTTCACCCTGAAACGGCCGACACGTCGACATGTCTCCAAACTCTAGGTGTGCCGACCGTTCAAGTTTCCGAAAGCAATGGGACTCGATCAGGCAAAGCCCCTCTGTGGGAGGTCACGTCACGTCACTTCTGTGTTTAATTTTGGGAGGTACTGCTGGATGGAAGAGTGGTTCAATCCGATATATTTGCTTGGACCACATAGTGTTCCAAGTAGGGCAAAAGTGACTACGACTTCGGCGTCTCTTCAGTGACCCACATCCGCCGCAGGCCTTAGCCTTGGACGGACAATTCCGACGCGCGCTGCGCCTCTTGAGGTCTGGCGTTGGGGAGGGCGACGGGGCATGAAAGGGTCCAAACTGGTGGAGGGTATGAAGACATGGGCTCTAGTTTTGACATCATCGGGCATGCAAGGTGTGTCTAAAGCTTGATGTCCAGTAACCTCTCGTGGCTAGAAAGTTTCTTTGTGTGACTTGCATGTTCCATGTTTCTATGAACCCATGGACTTTCATCGCAAAACTGAGTGCGCTGTCGACTTCACCCTTCCAAGGGACCAGTAGGACAGAGAGGACAGACGTTTGTGGATTTGTCCTTCACTCAACGAATCAACTAGTCCTGTCATCGGTTTTGATGGGGTTCCAGCTTTATCCAAGAAACCGCAGGGAGATGAAGGAGATTGGCATCGAGCCTGAAAGCCCAGTTGGGAGAATATGCAAGTTGTCTGCAGCCATTGTGGGAACTAGGATGAATTTGCATAAATTCCATTTGGCATCCTGAAAGTATCGTGGAACTTGGGTGCAGGTTATGGACAGGTGTTTGATCACCAGCTGCTGTTGCACCAAGATTGAACAAGGGCTTGCATAAACTACCTTTGGAGCCTCTGGAGTGTGCCTTCTTTGGAGTGTGTGTTGAGGCTTGACATCATCAAGTACAATTGGGTCCTTGCGGCCATGGCGAAGGACAAGCAGGTGCAGCGCCGTGCAGCGGGCAGCGAAGAAGAACAGGGAGACAAACAGTATTCATGTAGCAAAGCCACGGCATCAGGGCACATCGTATGTTCATGGCATAGCGGCATAGCAGATTTTCTTTGCACCACTGTACCAGCAACTGTTCATTGAATAAAGGAGCATAACGCCAGTTGCGTATGCTTTAGGCTTCCTTCTGAAGATTCCTTCCCTTCAACCCATCGACTCGCTGGGAATCTCCAGGTACAAAGGGCCCTGGCGATGCTGGAGGAGATGAGACAGAAGGAGATCATCCCTGATTTGCAGAGCTCCTTGAATGGAATGGAGATGAATGAACCCCGTAGGGATGAAGACCGAAAATAGAAACCGAGGCACATAAGAAGCTCTTCCTGTACAAACAACTTTCTTCATGGATAAAAGGCTGTACTTTTGGTTGCATTGTTGCAGAGTCTAAGTCCCCACTCAGAACTGTGCCTTGATGAGTAAAACAGAGCACCTGCTTTGCAGGCTACAACCACTGCGCAGGCACTGGACTGGGAACAAGAAACGCTAGGCGTTTTGTAGCCGACATTGTTACAGTCGATTTGCTAGCCGACCTTGATTTTCTGGTGTATAGGATCCCAGAACCCAACGCCCATGCAGGTGCCTGCAAGCCCAAAGAATGGGAGGAGGCGGTTCATATTCTTCGCACCTTGATGCCCAAAGCTGACATTGAGCCAGATGCGCAGAGCTTCGAGCATGTTGCAGCAGCTTGCGAGGAAGGACTCGAAGCCTGGCCTGAAGCCATGAGTTCTTAGTCTCCACACCAGCGGCTAGTTATAGCCTGGCCAGTAGGCTATAGGACTTTTTAAAGTGCAAATATAAAGATATTTTTGTAGGTGTGCGTTGGGGTTGGAAGTTGCTATTTGCAGATCTTTGTCATTTTCTTGTTTGTTTGGTTTGTTTGTTTGTTTGTTTGCGTAGGCAAACTTTTGGACCTTTGCACCTCAAAAGTGTTGTGGGAGTGCCCCAGCATTTTTTCCTTTTTTCTCTTCCGAGGAGTGGCAGAAGTCCCTGGACTTGTTCATGGAGATCGAGCAGCGTGGTCTTTCAGCCAGTTCCGTGGGACATAACTACGCACTGTCTGCGTGCCGTCAGGGCAAGCGATGGAAGCATGGCTTCGAGATCATGGAAATCATGAAGGAGATGGGGTCCCACAGGTTCCACGGGTCACAGCAGTCCAGAATTGAAATTCTAACTTAGAGGTGAAATGGCAAACTAGTTCTTTGGCCACGTGCTACTGGAGCAGGGCATCTATCTAGTAGAGCGGCTCTTGACAGATGCCTTCCTTCTTCCCAAAATCGGGACCAGGAGAAGGGCTTCGAGCCCGACTTCCGTCTGAAGATGGACTTGGAGGCCCAATCGCGTGGCCTGGAGAAAGCGCCGCCGCCCGAGCCCAGCTCACGCTCCATGCCTTCCCCTGACAACGTCTGGCAGAGGAAAAGCGGTCGGGGGACGGTCGGGACGGTGGGGGACAATCAGGACGGTTCAAAAGGGGCATGGCGCGGAATCGGATTGATGGGATTTTGCGCATGGGTTTGAACGAGCTGTTCGTTTGATGCTGTGTCCCCAGTTGCAATGTCAGAGAAAATCAAGACGCCACAAAGTAATGATCCTAGCTTAGCTCTTGCATTTTCTGGCGAGACGTACATACATGTAGTATGGCCTTGGGACAGTCCAGCACTCGATTGTAAAATATTGTACAGTAAATAAGAAAGCAGATCAATGACTCCCAGACATGTAACACACTGTGCTGAGCATTGGAAGAGGAGCACTGCGGAGGCCAGTGTTGACATGGCTATGGGAAACCAGGGGCAACACTATTCTGACAATCTGGACAATCTGGTTCACTACTACTCTTTCGCAGATGTTGCACAAAGACCACCACATTCACATACCAGGTTCTTTCTTGCGTGCTTTTCAGTCGGCTTTGCCAGTTTGAAAAACGTCCCCTGTTTGGACTGTTTGGCTACTAGGAGCAAGGACGCTACTAGGGGCTCCTGGCCGTACTACTAGGAGCAAGTAGCTACTAGGAACAAGAAGCTACTACTGGCCGACTTCGGTTGACCGGAGTCGAAGTCGGAGGAAGCAACAGCTGCGGGAGCTCCGAGAGCAGGACAAGCGGCGCCAGGAGGAGCGTCGTTTGGAGGAGGAGCGGCAGAAGCGCTTGCGGGAGGCCCATGGGGAGCCTGTGAGGTCGGCTGAGAAGAAGGAGGAGAAGGAAGAGAAGCAGGAGAAGAAGGTGGAGAAGGAGAAGGTGGCTAAGGCAGGAGATCCTTCAAATCCTTTGTGTTTTTTGAGAATCATGTAGAATTTGGTGGAGAGTTTACAACTTGAAGAAGTCATAGTGTTGGGAGCTTCAATGGATCCTGTGGTAGGTGCAGAATGTCACAAAGGCCCCCAGCACCGAAGCTGAACCCCCCAAGCCGGCTGAAACCGCCCCACCAGAAGAACGGGAAGCGCGGACCAGCGCGCCGGAGCCTCGAGAGCCTCGAGAGCCTCGAGAGCCTCAGCGGCAGAGGCCCAAGAGGGATCCCAGGAAGCCCAAGTTGCGGGCGCCGGGGTCCTACGTTCTGCCGGTCTTTGCGCAGCATGATCGCTCCAACCATGCTGAGAGGCAAGCACTCATTAAGGTGATTGCAAGGGTGCAAGAGGCCTCAGGTGCTCAGACAGATGCAGAGTTTGAAGCGGAATGTGCCGAGGTCACTGGAACGGTCAGACTGTATGCCTCACATACACCGTGCATCTCCTGCATGGCCTGCTTTTGCCAATTCCAGCGACTCTTCCCCAAGGTGAAGCTCTGTGTGGATTTCGATGACTGGCGGGATACTCGCCGCATGGTGGAGATGGCCCGGAGAGAGGAGGAGCACAAGAAGCGAGGGACCAGTCCTCCAAACTATGACTGCCCCGGCTTGTCTGACATGTCTGATGAGGAAGAACCTGTCGAGCTGGATGACATGATCTTGAAGCCAGCGTCTGCTTGAATCGTAGAAAGGCTCACTGGTGGGACCATGAGTGGCACAGGGGCTGCAGTTGCGCAGCAGATGTTGAAGATCTTGGGTTTGGGGCTAATGGAATCATCCCAACTTCAGGGCATGTTCACTGTGAGATTCTGGAAGTGCAGCCGTAACGGCTCAAAGTATGTCTGCTGATTGGCCAGACAAAAGCATGGGTCAAGAAATGAAGATACAAAGATATGATGTGTGGATGGGTTTGCTTGTTGCCAATTGCCATATTTCTGGGACACCTGGACGGTACCCAAACCACATGTACTTCCTTTGTAACGGCTTCTCCACAGCCAAACCCTGAAGAAAAAACTTGTAGCACAACTCTTTCACCTACAGTGCATACAACTCCTTTCGTTAATTCTAGAGAGTTGATGGTCAAAGAAGCAGCTTCTGGAGATTTGACGATATGTTGCTTGATTTATATAATTTGACATGTGTTGGTGATGCATGCAATGGCTGCAGTATCTGGAGGCAGGGGAGGGGTTAGGGATTGAACCCAAAATAGCATTTGCATATGAGTCACCGAACTGTTGGTCTGGCCAACTCTGAATCATGTAGAAAACACATGGACTGCCAATTGTGTGTGTGTGAAGGAAGCCGCCTTTGACCCAGGCACATGATGAAGCTATGGTGCTTAGGACCCCGGATTCGGGCGGTGTTCAGGTTGGCAAGTGCTTTTCTGCAATCAGCTGTGGCGACCGTCCACTTGCAATCGGTTCAGTTGAACTCCGCCTTCACAGAGTTCAACCGAAGTGCTAACAAACATGTTGGATCCTGTGCCCTGGACCAAAGGTGTCCGCAGTGTGGGTGAAGCAAACGACACTGGGGACTTGTCCTCATCCTGATCCTTCCCTCATCCTCATGGATGAGCCAACATGGAGCCAACATGGGCTCCAACATGGATCTACTGCCCTATGGAGCCTCCACTTGTGGCGGCAGCACTGTGGTCCATGGGCTCCCTGTGCTAAAGCCATACCGCCCCGGAAGCATCTGGGAGCACCCGGTGAAAGCCGCCACTTAGAAAAACCAATCAACGCAGACTTGGAACCTTCTTTCCCATGTGAAAAGCCAATAAATGCCGATCTTCCGCAGTGGAGGTGCTTTTGTCTACTCTCTACTCTTCAATCTCATCCAACAGACCACCCGCCTCGACTGCCGAGGAGCCCTGGCTGTTGCGGCGGCGAATCGACCACCCCCCGACTTGGAGGCGGGACTGGGTGGGTGAGGCTCCGGTTAACGGTTAAAATTGAGGGAAGCACATATTTGTATATATAAAAAAATGTATATACAGTATACAGATCTATCTATTGGAGCATCACCTGGAGCCATGAACAGACTCACCTGGGTGGTTTAAGCATGATGCATGTGGGAGAATCTTGGGAGTCTTTTTTCGTGGTCCACCCTTGCTTCGTTTTGTTTGCTAGAGTCTGGCCCCTTGCAAGAAGACCCAAGTATGTAGCAATTGCACACAGTTGCACAATGCTCAAGATCCGACTTTGACATAAAAACGGTTGTTGACAGAGTGGCTGGAAAATGACATACCAGTCTTGATGCTGACACGACCTGATCTTTATATATAAGTTTCCTTCTTCCAGGGATGAGCCTCAAGAGCTATGCCCAAAACCTTTCATTGGAAATAGTAGACCAACATGGACAAAGGATCTCCTCATTCTCCATGCCCTTTCTGGCTGGCCGTCGATGTTTGCTAAGCAATGGATATGCCTTTTGCATTCCTGAGATGACTTTTGCATTCAATGTGTCGCAGTTTCAAGTTGCCAGGGCCTATTTCAATTTGCATCTGCTCCGCTGGTGTCCTACTGGCTGTTTCGGACTAAGCGAGTCTGGTTTGCTTTAATTTGTTTTTGTTAATTGATTTTTGTTCATGCCCAAACAAAAAATAGGGCGAGTTGGATGAGATGTAAATGCAAATGTCTATTATTTTTCAGGCTTTGAAATACGTGCTGTAAGACTTCTTCGCCATCTCTTATTCTTTCTTCCTCACTGCAGATTAAAAATAAATGCTGCAAGTTTGATTGGCCAAAGGTGCTCTTGAACAATGAGAGCTTGTGCAGGTTTCTTACAAGCGTTCCAGAAACACCTTAAGCACGTTGGAGTCCAAAGATGTAGTGTATTACTCAGTGGGCTTTCCGCCTGGGACCATGCGCCCAGCACTCCCAGTTAGCCGCTGGGTCAACCCATCTCAAGCTCTCCAAAGAACTGGACATCCCATGGCTCATGGCTCCATGGATCACATCGCTCATCCACCGCATCCATCGCGAGTCCGGCCGCCAGTCCAGACTCGCCTGAATGCCACCACGCGATGCGTCCAGAGGTCGGACTCCGCGATGCCGCAACTGGCGTCCAAAGACTTCCCCTGCTTGTGCGGCTGCTCAGAGATGTGGTTTATCGATGGGTGCGGAACTGCTGTTGGAGGATGGCGCAGGGGGAATCACCCAGTTGCTGAAACGGGAGAAGTGGGAGCGATTCTGGAGGGGACCGAAAGGATCGCCCCCCAGAGTCCACCGGTGAATTCATTGGTGCGCGCGCTCGTTCTACGAAGTCCTTCACTGGCGCCACCGATCGATCCGGTCGGTGCAGGAAGGTGATGATCCTCCTGGATTGGGCCAGTGGCTGAGAGGCACCACATCGGTGGTAGTTTCAGGTGGAAAAAGATCCATGACATGCTGGGCGAGAGGAAAGAGTCAACAATTGCAAGTCATACCAACACACGCGTCATATTTATACTTTTGGTGTTTAATCCACTCAAACCTGCATGATTTTTTTTGCGTTTACGGTTTCTTGCTTTCTGAGGTCGCCCAGAAGTACCACACTTCGTTCGCCCAAAGCAAGGCAGACTTGAACTTTTGGAAGGAGATCTTTTGCCGTCACAGAATTGGTGCCAGACAATCCAACAAACATGATGAAGAATTGATGACTGATCATTATGGGCCGTAATCATCCATACAGGCCGTTTGTTCTGGAGCATTGACGGCCCCTTGGCCGTGGGGATGACTCCGGGAATGATTTGGCCTCAGAAGAGCAGAAGCTTTACTTGGCTCTCGGTCCAAGTCTTGCTTTACGTGAACCCTGAGAGGAATGGAGTTTCGCGGTAGAAGTCGTGTAGAAGTTGCAGTCTTGAACGGATAAAACATGTGTTGGCTGTTGTTTCATGTTTTAGTGCTATGTGATCAACAACATGTCCCGCAAGAACGTTGGCCCTCTCCAAGTCTTGTGTGCCAGTGAATGCAGGATACGTTGGTGAGCATTGGCTTTTCAGGTGCGAACTTTGTGGTTTGGAAGTCTTAAAGTGATGGTCATTCACAAGTAGCCGGGTAGCCTGCGGGGCCATCATCCACCATTGAAGAGCTTTTGTAAACGTGCACGTGTTTGGTGGCAATGTCCTTCGATGCTGGGAGCATCCACCATTGCATCTATATACATGTGCACTGCTTAATTTTTTGGACCCATTTAAGGTTGATACCAAGCTAAGGGTCTTTTTTGGGCAGGGCCTGTTCTGCAAGGCCTTTGTTCTTCATAAACTTGGAACCCGTTGGATTCGGCCCTTGATGCAATGATGCGCTGGGGTCGTTTCCGCGCTGCCCTTCGGACGTTTGTAGCTGGTTTTGATTCCGAATTCTTTCGCTTGAGACTTAGAAGTCTCCAAACAGATAAAAAGGCATACCGGCATAACAATATTCTTCCAAATGCTGTTTGTCTTCACGTCTTCTCTGCATGGGAGGCCAAACGCCACAAGATTGGTTCACCTCCTCTAACTACTATGCCCTCCTGCAGCCCGTGATCGAGATGCACAGGAGACGGGCAGAGGGAGAGGGGTTCGACTGTCATGGAAAGCGAAGACCAGGCATATTTGGGCTTTTGAGCAGTCGAGAAGGTTGGCTTTGCTGCAAGCGTCAGAGCTCTGACTTTGTATTGAGTCATGAACATGTATGTGACTGTCAGTGTTCTACATAATTTCTTCAATCGCCGCGGCTAGCCCACAGATGTGAAACAGGAGAGGTGGTCAACGCGGTTAAAAAGGAGGTGCCCACCATTCCTGTGGGTTTCCTCAAGGTGTCAGCTTGTCAGGTTTTGGTCTGGCACCAAGAAAGGAATTTCACCGCCCCAAACCCAAATAGATTGAGGGAGGGTGAATCTGCTTCCAACATACTGCTTGGACATTGTTTCTGTCAATATGCGGAAGGAATTTCAACTGAAACGACTTCTGCATGTTCAGCATGCACAGGTGCACGCGGGTGCCACGTAGGTGTCGATGTGTTCCCTCAGGACGACCTCGCATCTCCTGGACTTTCTCCATGTGCTGAGCATGGTTCACGGGGAAAGGCCAGGCAGTTTGAGACCAAGACACGAAATACAGGCCTACAGCAGTGCGGTATTTTGAATCTCGAGTCTTCGTGCAGTTTTTCAGCCTAACCAACTGTAGTTTAAAATCTAACCAGAGTCCCAACAGGGTTTATTGATCCAACCTTTTGCCAAACTGAGTGGTTCAACCCCCCTTCATCTCTTAGGTATCAATCTACTTCTGGGATACCTGGCAGGTGCATGTACCCGGCTCTCCGGAACAATCTGGGCCCGGCCGCTCAGCCCTGGCGTCAGAAGATCCTCTTCTTGGCAGTGAAACGTCAGGTAGTGCCGTGAACCAAGCTTCCACTTCTGATGATAGAAACTACATGACCCTCTCTCTTCATGATTTTACATTTTTGGGTGAACTTCTTCACGCGTCTCTAGCCAACTCGAACTGTTGTTATGCTGGTTGGCTGAGCACCTTGGGCATTGTGAGGCTCGTGGCCTGTTGACTCCAGCCCGAACGAACTCTCTGGTTCACATACACACCGTCCTTGCTCAATGATCATTGGGCTGGGAGCAATTGAGTGGCTCCCGAAAACCCAGAAACAGGGCTCCAGCTTCAGGTCTTCTGGGCCTGAACCACTGGGGAACAAACCGATCTTAATCCGAATCCGATTGGTTGCACACTGGCATGAAGTTCCCACGCACAACCTCGCCGACGACGAAGTTGCTCTGCTTCACTTCTTCAGGCTATGCTGTCACCTGGGCAGCTAAGCTTTCAGAAGAGGAGCGAGGGTGAAAAGGAAGGGGGTGAATAGTATTCATCACGTCTTCTTTCACTGGACAAAGAATGTGAAGTTATATATATATTATATATATATATGGATATATATATATATATATGTCGTTTTGTTTGGCTGGAAAGAAGGGGCCAAGTGCTTGTGGGTCCCCTGAGTCTGGAAATTCTGTTCAGCTTGCACTCTTGAGAACGATGATTGTCGTGGATGGTGCTTTCAAATTTCCGGCCGCAAGTTGCTCCCTTTCGGCTTGGATCAGCTACCATTCTACCAGGATACCAACTTTAGATGTTTTTTGATCTTAGGCTTGCATTGAAGATTTTAGAAGAGCCGAGGTGCTCTGTCCAGCGGATTTCTTTGAGACCAAACTGCTTTGAGGCTTTGGGCCTTGAATCGACTCAATGCACTGCAAACATTTCTGACAAGGACCTTCTCAGATCATACTTCAGGCAACTGCAGAATTTGTGGAATCGTTTTCTTTCCTTGGCTTGCTGGGCCTCCTGGAATTTAGAATTGTTGAGTGTTTGCCTTTGGACTACCATTCTTGTTCGTGCTTCTCCGAGCAGGTTTTCAGAGTTCAAAGCCCATCAACGCGTGAGGGACTGGTACCATGATTTCAGGAAAAAGCTGGAGATCTGGAAATCAAAAATAGCAAGTGGTCTTGTCAAGTGTAGTGACTCTGCTGATCAATGCAATGTGGATGTAAGTGCCAACAAGCTTTGCTTTTGCATTGGGATCTCGAGCTACTCAAACCAGGGGAAATGGAATGCTCTTCCGAATGCAGCTGCTGATGCAGTGAAGGTATCGCGTGCCTTTGCGTCCCTCGGCTATACATGTCATACAGTTGCCCAGGATGTGGTGAATGACAAAGATTTCCAGCATGAATACGATCAACTTTTGTCCGCCGTCAACCAGGAAACTCAAGTTGTTGTTCTATATTTTGCTGGGCATGGCACTGAAATCAATTCAAAGTTGCACCTGTGCTTTAGCGATGCCTCATGTGGACATCCATCTGCAGGGATGCTTGCAGTGGAGGAACTCACAAAGCCAATTCTCAACATGCGGACCCCTGCCCCAAACCAAAGCCTTGCGCTGATCTCAATGTTTGATTGTTGCAGAGATGATTTGGGGGCAATAGAGACACACAGCGGGTATCGAAGCTTGCGAGGAAGGACTCGTCAGTATGGAGAAATTCGATCTTGCTTGTCAGGGAGACAGGCTTCGGATGCTTTCGGGGCATCATCGTCTGGTCCCTTTGCTCACGCTTTGTGTCATTATTTGTATCAAAACCAAGCATATACTCTCAAAGAGCTGTATGAGCACGTGGGATCCTCCGTGATGAGAAATACACGGAATCGGCAGATGTGTGAATTGAAGTGCGAATCTACTGAGCTGTCTCTACGCTTCGATCTATTTGTTACTGATGAAAAGTTTGACACTCTTCTCTCATCCATGGAGGATGCAGACAGCATAGAGCGGGACTTGAACGGGAAGCCAGACTGTGGAGAAGTTGCAGGTATCGAAGACCGTGTGGCGCTGCGACAGAAGGTAGCGGTGCAGATGTGTGGGAATACTGCCAGGAGCTCCAAGCAGGTAGCGGAGATGCGTGAGAACCCTGCCAAGAGCTTTAAGCACCATGCCAGTGTTCCGAACCGCCTCATCAATGTTGAACATCCACCTGAGCCCTTGCCCGTCATTGCCAGGGGTGCTCTAGTGTTTGCTCTACTGAGCCTTCTGATTCTTGGTTGCACGTGCTTGTGGCTTTGTGATGAGAGGCAACGGCTACAGCACCGGGTGCTAGTACTGGAAGAAGAGAACATGCGATTGAGGGGTCACGCTGTCCTGGAGTGCCTAAAGACCATGTGTGGAGCCTTCAAGTCCCCACAACCCTTTGCAACCGCTGCATTTGTTGTTGCTTTCGCTAGCTTACAAACCGTTCTGGTTGGAAAATGTATTTGGCTCAGAAAACGATCACGTGAGTTGACCTTGGATTTGTGGGAAGAAAGGTATAATTGCAAGTGGATGGAGACAAAGGCATTTGAGCTAAGGCAAAAATTGGACCAACAAATTTTGGATTGCAACTCTTGGAAAACAAGAGTGCACCAGCTTGAGCTGAGCTTGGATAAACAAAATGCAAAGCTAAGAGGAGTTGAGTGTGACTTGGAGAGGAAGGAAACAGAGGTAAGTCAGCTTGAGCAGAGTTTGAGCTCGATGGAGCGTTTCGATGGTGCCACTGTTGTCGCTGCGGCTGGTGCTGGTGTAGTAGGTGGTGTTGTGGGTGCCATCGGTGCTGGGTTTGTGGGCGCGGCCGCTGTGTGGGGTTCTATTTGGGGTGCTGCAGCTGCCCGTTCATCTTCTCCTGACCGCAGGCGGTAGTGCATGGTGTCAGTGCTTGAAGCAGCAGCGGCTCCACGCTTCTACACAGTTCTCTGGTTTTGCCGTAGCTTACAGTTAGTTGCAGCTGGAACTTGCAGCAGTTGGGTTCCAAAATTTGTATGATTTCCAAGTCCAATGCTGTCAACGTGGCCCAAAGTTGGCCAATTGCTGTTTCAGGATCAAAAGGCGCCACGACTGGAGCCCTTCTGGAGCACTGTCTCACAGTCCTCAGTCCCCCCACTGGAGCGGTTCGAGTCTGCAGCTCTCAGCGACGTCCAGGTGCACAAGATGCAGCTCTCAGCGATCTATTACTCGCGGATGTCCATCTTCGAGGCCGAAGAGTTGGAACCGACCCCCCCGACGACTCGGGCCACCCGTCCGGCGAACCGGTAGGGCGACCGGGTACCGCGATGTTCCGCCCTCATTCAGCGGGAGCTGTTGGGAGCTGTTGGGTGTTCGAACGACTTGCACCTGCTTACATTTTCAGACTGGTGCATATATATATATAATTCAATTCACCTTGGAACGATGCATGGTCCCTGTGCGAGGTTTCTTACCTACTGCAAGCTGCACCTTGCGATGTGCTAGGATAGACCCAGCATCCAAATCCGAATGCACCAGCAGATGTTGATTTGCAGAACATTGAGATAATGGACGATGGTCTTCATATTATCAATTCCCTATGTTTGGATTTGTCCTGGTGCATGTGAAGCATTTTGGTTCGGACAGGATGGCATTGAATGCCTCCTACGCCCACAAGCTTCCTTCCAAGTTATGTGACTGCGATATAATGTACCCTTTAGATCAAGTCCTTGCATCTAAGTTCTTTGCGACCCTTGACTACCACGGAGACAAAGACTAGCATCATGGTCTTCCAGAGTCTTCCATTGGTGACAAACCAAGTAGAACCCACCTCTTGTAGCTCTCACCTTCCAAGAGATATTTGCTACGTAGAGTATATAGACGAGTATACTTGCATCTGCTGAAATCTTTGTTCGTCTTCTGAGCCTTAATTTGCAAGACTTCGGAGCCTTCTTTCTTCTGAGCCGCAGACCTCGACTGATGTCCTCCGACATTTGCTTCCAACGTTTCAGCCCTGGACAGAGATGAAATCAGATAGAAATAAACAAGTTACGTAGCTTCTTGTTACTAGTAGTAAGAATGCTCCTAGTAGCGATGCCAGGAGCCCCTAGTAGCGTCCTTGCTCCTAGTAGTAAGGCCAGGAGCCCCTAGTAGCGAACCTTGTTACTAGTTGATAGCTCAATAGTTTGCAATGTTTCTCACGTCGACGCATGCACATGATCATTTGAGATTTGCATCAACTCTTCGATGAGTTGTTCAGGGCTTCCTAGGCTTGCTCTGCGTATAAGTCCCTCCTTTTTAGGTGTTGTTTGCCTTTGAAACTTTTCTAATCACCATCGGATCATGTTTTCACATATTATATTATATGTTTGTTTGCTTTATCTCAGCACACCCATATCAGGGATGTTCTCCTTGTATAACAACACATAGACATATAATGTAACAAGAAGATACCTTGAGGAACTTTAATGGTTCTCTTTTTGAGGTGGGTGATTTGTTCATGTTGTGAGAATACAGAAAGAAAGCACCCAAACTCAGCGCTGCTGGGTCCTCCCCTACAAAGGAAGACTATGCTTGTTGAGGGGTTTCTCAGGTTTGCAACTTACTTATTGCTGCTGATATTTGAAGATCAGGGGTCACCATACATGACAGGAACACAGGATGTGTTCACATACAAGAATTTGAGTGTAACTCTGCCATTGTCCAAGATCGAAACCAACTAAACAAGATTTCCATACGCAAGAGAGCTGAAATTATGGAACATGGGATGCACTAGTCTTGCCATCTCTTGCCTTCATCTAAACATAGATGAAGTAAAATCCAGTTAGTTCATTCACCAGATGTCCATCTCTTCAAAGCCTCTACCGGCGCAAAGCGCCAAGCGCACGCCAGCTGGCATGCCGCCCGAATCGTGGGGCGCCCAGGATCGACGTGCTCACCGCTGCGGCGCGCTTTGCAGACGCCTTTGCGGAGGTGAGAAGGATGGGGAAGGTGGAAGAAGAGGCTACGGCTAAGCGCTGAAGAATGGACTGCGTGGCCGTGTGGTCTTTCTCTTCGCGAGTCCTCCTGCTTGTCCAGTAGAATATGAATCCAAAACTCAAGGGTAAGCAATATGATCGATGTCAAGTCAACTAATACTTCACACTCCCAGCACTCCAGCAAGCTGTGCATCCTGGACTCTCCCTGATTCACCTCTCTGTGTTTGCTGATGCTTGGGAGTCGCCCCAGACCACGGTCGACGGGATGCGAAAAAGCCATCGGTTCCCCAGACCTCGGCGTTACAGGTGAGATTGACCCTGGACAAGTTGGCGGAGAAGCGCCAGGACTCCGTGGATATCACGCTGGGAGCGCCCAATGATGATAACCCAAAAACTGCAGCAGACGGATGTGGAGACAGGAAGTTTGAGCGATTTGTTGGGAGTTTCAGTACTGTATCTTTTTTTGTGCATTTTTTCTACTTCTCCATTCTTAGGAGGTGAACAAGATCCTAAGCTAACGTGGAGTAGGAATGAATTGGATTACCCTTTTCCTGATCCTCATTCCCATTTGAGCCCAACCGGAGCGATCGAGAGATCTACTCTCGGGAGCTGGAGGTGCTCCCGGCAGATCAGAGCCCAGGCTTCCTGCGGCATCCCCTTCGCCTTATCAGGACAGTGGTGGTGGCTCGAGTCTTTCTATTCATTGGTGACGAGAATAGTTCATCACCTGATCGTGGAAGATTGTTGGAGGGGGGCAAACATCAACAAAATGCATCCTCATGTGGAGCAAGCAGCACAGCATGTTCACATATATTCACAACCCATTACTGTTGTGGTGAGGCACTTTGTATTCTCAACTGGGGCGCCATTTGCTCCTGTTGGAGATACTTATTTTCGAAGGCATTGGTTGTATTGGTAACACTTTGGGTTTCTGCCATTGGGTATATTAGAAGACATCGCTTCCTTCAAGCAGGAAGCAACAACTATTTTCATCCCTTTTCTAACGGGATGCTTTGCTGGATCTGGAATAGCCACAAAGGCGTGGCATTTTCTACACGTGACATACATATTCATATTTCTGAAGAATACTTCCAATAGGTTTGTTTCAATCGTGTGCTGGCTGATGTAGAGACAACTTTTGAAGCACCATCTCCTGCCTCCAGGACGGAGGAGGTGCCTTTCTGGACATGACTTTCATTGCCATGCCCGGCTTGTTTGTTTGCGCTCTTGAACTTTTCATCCTGATTTGCATTGTCGAAGCTTGGAGGGCTTGCTGAGCTAGCATATGGGAAGTGGCCCTTTTCAACGTGTGTGTTCTGGTTGTGGGTTTGGATGACAGGTGCGGAACTTGACGAATGGTTGGCACTTGGATCATGCTTTGTTGGCCTCCCTGGTGCGTTTGTGGCCAGCACCCAAAGGCACGCAGTGCTGGCAGGGTTGGGGGAGCTTCACGGCAATGTAAGGATTATGATATCAGATGCCTTCATGGGTATATACGGAGATCTGGGTAATCTTGAAAAGGTGAACTCTTCAATAAAAGTTGACACGTGTTTTGGATTTTGGCCTTGAACTAGGGATTTGCAAAGATCTAGACAGTCCAGACTAGGTCCATTCATTCCAAGAGCCGCACTCAAACTGAGTCACAGGTCATGGGGAAGGCTGCCACACGAGTCTGGCAGACTTCGGTGCCGGAGGCGGGAGGGGTCTGCGTCCTCGGCGCCCAAGTGGCAAAGCAAAGTCTCCAGGCTGTGCCAGATGATTTGAAGACAAGTTATTTGCAGATAGTGTATATCTCAGATATATATGCAAACATCGAGAACAGTACGATTCACAGGAAATGCTGAAACTGCAAGGCCATTCTGCACTCTGGAACTTGTTGCTCCCAGCACACTTTGTGTGATTTCCTTATTTTGCGAACGCTTTGCCACGTCCTCCAGGCGGGCACTACTGCAAATTCTTTAACAAGACGGGCGAGTGGGGGACTCACAGATGTTCATTCAAGCACAAGACCTGGGAGGTGAATCTCAGCCAAGACTTGAGCCAAGCCCTGGAATAATGCCATCATTGTGCTTGACACGCATGCTTGGCCCCTTCATGAGCCATTTTTCAAAACCATGCTTTTATAGGCGAAATTGATACCGTGCGAAAGACTCACTGATATCGTGCGAAAGAGGCACGGAGAACTCCAGCGGAATTCCGCGCTAAGTGTCATTCAGTGTGGACCTGTCCTGCAGCGTTCAAAAAGGATTCTGTTCTTAGTCTTAGGGAAAAGAAGTGTGTCCGTTTCACTCTTGGACTCATGAAGGACGAGGACCCAGAGAGGGGTACTGCTCCGACCTACTGATCATATTTAGTGTAGCTGGAAGATGTCATACAACAAGTAGGATGGATTTAGGAAGCATCGAATCTACTGTATATACATAGAATCCCTGAAAAGTTCCATTTGCCGCGCAGCCTATATGGGTATGATGAGTATGTGATTCAATAGGAAGGACCCATGATTCCTTCATATTCCTTCCATAGCTCCAACGCGGCACCCAGGTACTGCTGCTCAGCCTTCGACGGATCCTCCAAGGCTTCCCTCTACACGGGTGGTGCCGTGCCGTGGTGGCACGAAGTGGGCGCTGGAACCGTACCGATCACGGTGAAACGAAACAGCTATATAAATGGTTTGTACCCTAACATGTGCAACAAGGCGAACAAACATAAACACATAGGATGGTAAAAAGAAGAATTTGACCATAGGTGACCATGGTGTATCTTTACGGGAACACAAACAGTAACGTGACATTGAAATATCCACACTGGGAAGTGAATCACATGGCGAACCTGGTCCCTGGTCGAACATCGTGTTCTTACCTCTCTCAAGATGTTTCACCTTTGCACTGGTAACGTCTGAGCATCGAACTTTCACGTCAACTTTCATGTTTGATTCAGAGAACGTTGATCACGTCGGCGTTGATCACTCAGAGGCTCAGAGGTGATCAGAGGCCTGGCCACTGAGGTGCAAACCCAAAGGTTGGACGAGCCCTTCGACCTTGGCAGGACGCGACCGGACGGGGAGGACGAGTCGGACTTCCGTCAGGAAGACGTTGAATTCTCTTTACCGCAGTTTTTGTGCAGTGGTGTTGGAAGGAAGTCTATGTAGTTGATGCTAGTCAAGGTGACAGAAGAGCCATCAGTCATGGACAAAGGGGAAGGAAGGAGAATTGGGAGGTGAGAAGGATGACGAACGGGAGTACAGGAAAACAAAGCCATAGAGCTGTGCCTGGCTTTTGCCGTTTTCGGCACACATCTGTGGGTTCGACACGTTTCAATGACAGGTGACACATGGCGACGCACCAGGCATTGGCACATCTTGGATCCATGACGCCCACACCCCACGGGCCTTGATTTGATCCTCCGTTCCACGGCCAAGCGCCCGTCACGGGTCTTGTCAGGCGCTTTGATTGGCTAATCTGCCTCGAGGCGCGGCCAGACTTCTGGAGGATGATGTCTTTTCGTGTTTCACTCATGACCAATGTGTCACACACTTTGCTTGAACCTTAGGCAACCAAGATGACCGGTAACAAAGCGATTTCATGGTGCTGAGGAAAGAAGCTACCTCACGAGTTCAAGACAGCTTATGGACATATTGGGCTTGCCAAATCCGCAGCCAAGCCACCTTGCAATGGTGTCTTCGGCCCCTTCTCCGCTCGGACCTCCATGTTTTGTTCCAGGGGGTGTATCGGTGTATCTGTTCTTCAAGGAGGAATTATGCGTCCTGTTCCACCATGCACAGGAAGCACTATGGGGTGATATAACATAGCAGTCAACCCGCTGAACGAGTCGTGCATTGTTGGGGATTATGACGGTCATGGGTATACGGTATATATATATATATATATAAGCAGTTTCATCGCAGCGACGGCGCAGCGAACCAGTGGCCTGGAGGTCTTGGAACACATTCCTGAATCCAAGGAGGCCCACGTTGGGGCGGATGTCAGGTGTCGCCCAAGGCAAGCAGGATACACGGTGTCCTGTGTGAGCTTCAGATGGTCTCATTGGAAGATACAATGATGGGGGAACCAACGCGGTTGAAGCCCTGTTGTAAGAAGTCTTGACAGAGGAGTTTCTTTGTTGCAAGGGTGCCACGTGTTTCCTCTGTGCTTCAAGGGTTCCAGTCCAGGTGCAGTACTTGATCACTTAGAGACATAGAGCTGCAAGGTGCAAGCAAAGCAAATGTGGAGAATTAATTATCGTCAATTGCGACAGCTGAGCAAGACTTTGGTGCCTTTAAAAGGAACTTCCTTGGAGGGGGAACAATTTCTGATTCTAATCACCTTTGCTTGGTTGACATGTTGGGTACTGAACCATAGGTCACACTTTTTCCTCAGAAAGATCCCGCAAGAAAAAGACCAAGCATCTTCACCAGAAGGCAGTGTTTTCGAGCCAACTACGACTCTCTTTGGGTCTCAACCATCGACTCCCAGTTTCCGCCCTCCCCGCCCTCTGCGGCTTTCAGCTCCAACCCTCCGGCTGGTCCAGGTCGTGGCCTTGGCGAATCTGCGGCGTCACGCCACGAAAGGTTTGGTCCTATCCTGGTCGTGGGGCCCGGGGCGCGCTAGCGCTGATCGCGCGCCCGCGATGGGAGAAGTGCGGCACGGAACTTGGGGGGAGAACCGAAGGAGAGGAGAAAGACTATGGAAAGGGGAAAGAGCGGTTGAATTCAGGGTTTTGTATTGGAGACATGAGATGGTTGTTGTTGTGTTCTCAGATGGAATTTGGGGTTGACTTTTGTTTCATTGCGGGTTTCCATGCGTGGGTCTGGCACCAACACTTCCTTGATTGGGTCTGACTGGTGTTAGGCATGTGGATGTGAGAGTCACATTTCGCAGCACTTATACCATAAACAATACTGCTGCTGCAGTTTCTCTTCTGGTATATATTTGTTTTTTTCTGCAAGGCTCCATTATTTGGACATGGACTTGATGTGTTGGAGGGCCGCTGTTTTCATTCCATGCAATCGGATGAATCACTTCATGGAACAACATCACTTGGGGGGGTGCGATCCGCTGGCAGTGGTTTCACTGCAGTGGACGGCAGAATTGCTGTGGTTTCATCAAGGGCTGTTTGCTGCTTTGGCGGGGCACACAGTACTGGTGTCCTAGTTCTTTATTTATCCTTTTGCAGTTCTGCAGTTCTGCCTTTTCCACGAATGGTTTGTATAGGATTTCTCCGAAAGCTCCAGATTCCGCAGGCCTCAGACACGTTGGCTCGAGATGCCGACACGGAAGGGAGCGATGCGCATGCGGATGCTTCGGAAGGGCTCCAGTGAGATGCTCAGAGGAAACACGGTGGACAGTGTGTTGGAGCAGCTCAATGAACGGTATGTGAAGGACTTCGCAGAAGTGGTGCGAAAAGTGGTTGAACCTAAGGGGCCCTCAGAGGTCCTTCAGGGTGGGTAGACTGGGTGGAGAGCTTTCGTTGAGCGTTTGTTTGACAAGAGAAGAGGGGGTGAGATTTTTTCGGATTCTGTTTGGAACCTCCCTGAGCGCAGGACTTCCTCAAGAAGCACGGCTTTTCAGATGTGCATTGCCCCAAGGCAGCGACTGCGATTGATGGACTGGAGGTCTATCCGGTGCATGTGGCTGCTCAGCAGGGAGATGACGAGACCCTGCGGATCCTTTTGGACGTGGGCGCTGATCCAGAGGTGACGTGCCAAGGACGCACTGCTGCAGATTTTGCGCAGGAAGTGAACGTCAATGGTTCACATGTCCACGTCCTCAATTTGCTGCAGAAAGCAATTCAAGTCACTGAGGTTGCGGTGTAGGGCTCGCTCAGCTTTGAAAAAGGGCTCCCTGCACTCAGCCTCCTCAAATCAGTAGTGGAACTATTCTATTCAAGACGCAAGGGTCATAAGGGATCATAGGCGAACTCGGGGGAGCCCTTTTGTTGGTCAGCTTGGACATTTTCCGAGCTTGCTCATCATCATCGCCAGCTAGACGCGCTCAGATGCAGCTTGGTATCTGATAGCGCCGTCGCCCAGAATTGTCTTGGCGGACGTGGCCATGTGGTTGAGCACTGGCCGCGGAACGGTTGCATCGGCAACCACCGCGTGTTCGCGGGCGCCACGCGCCCGGGCTCGGTCTGAAGGGACTGGGCATTCACCTTTCGATGATTTCATTTTCACGGATACTCCGAAGGAGAAGAAGTTCGCTTCAGTGTTGGGCAGTTGGCTTTGTGGTTTTTTGAAGAACCAGATTATGTTCGTTATGAGATGGTTTCACCAAGTGTTCAGTGAAGATCAGTGAAGATCAGTGCTGCTTCCCATGTTTCCTTGAAATGTCCCCATGCTCAGAGCAGCTCAGTCGCATTAGAGCTCGCTGGGGCCGACCAGGTCTGAACATGGTGGACCCGGTCATCCCAATGCCAAGTGGTCGCCTTGGAAGCAACACGAAGCTGCAATTGATGTCCAAAGGCTTTACAAGAGGAGAAGTTGCAGCAGCCAGTGGCTAGCCTTGTATGTTGATGTTTCCACGACAGGTAAGATCGTAGCCTTTGCCACCTCAATTCAAACAATCTTGGAGAGGTGCTTCTTCTGGAGATAGTGGTTGAAGTTACTCAGACTTGAAGAGTGAAAGATCCAATCTCGCCTTCACGACGGCCGCCGGACTGACGGGACGGCGAGTGGAACAAAACACGGGGGGGTTCCGGTGTGTGGTAGACGTAAAAAAGTTGACATAAATGATAGGACACAGGTGACCTATATGGCCATATAGCCATAGGTTACCATCTAGCACCGTTGGACCATCCCCATGGTCGAGCAATTTTTTCGACCGTGGGTCGATCGGTCCATCCCCATGGTCCATGTCCGCAGCCTGCTGCGCCTCACAAGGCCTTGGAGTGAGGTGCACGAGCTCGTGAAGGTGTGATGAAAAAAGGAGTCTCCATGATGAGAGAAGCGCATTTTCCTGTCACATCCAAGTGTAGGTTGTGGGGTTGGCTCAGTTCAGGCCATTCAAGGAGCAAAACTCAGTATATATCGAAGAGAATATGTTTCATTGGATTGAGTGAACAGTGAACATGTGAAAACGAAACCTAACTGTGCCGAAATGGCTGGTATTCCATGGTACTGCTGAACACCTCCCTGCAGACGCCTGGGTTTCGTTGATCCTCCAGAGGTCGATTGCCCGCCAGGCCAGTGGCTTCCAGATGGATGTCGAGGCCAGTGAAAGCCTTCGAACGCAGGCGCGCCCGTGAGCTCCGCGGCGGTGGCACGGCCTCTTTTTTCGGCCCAGGGCAGTGAGTCGGCTCAAGAGTAGGGTACCACCCAGTGCCCACCCTAAAAGAGAAGATCTTCTAAGACCTGCAGCTCCCGGGGCTCTTTTTGGAGCCAATAGCCAAAGACTTCGCAAGAATTCTTGAAAGGTTTTGAAGAATCCGCGAATCCCCACCATGGAGCCATAAGTGTCTTCACTGGAGATCGATTCCTCCACGCCACTATGCACATCAGCAGTGGTCCCTTTTCAACATTTTCAGCATTCCATCACTTGGCATCATTGAGCCAGGTGCCCTGGCTAAAGGACGCAGTCCATGTCTTCAGAGCGCTGTGAAGACAGAAAAAAAGAGGTTGGTTGCGCTTCATTCACAGATTGGGTGTCTCTCAAACTTGATCGGAGGGCCCAGCAGAAACCAATAGTTTTTCGAAGAATTCAGGGGGAAGAGATGCTTCGGCTCCGAGACGAGTTGGCTGTGCCGAGACGACGTCACGCGACGTTCTTCGCCTCCGATCCTTGCCGCGGCGCCGCTTCCGCTCTGAGCTGTTCTCACCTCGCTTAATGAACCATTCCACGCGACAGCCCAAACTGATTGAACTTGACTCAAGCGCAATCGTTGGAGAGAAACAGTCGGATACCAACTCCAGGATCATTTGTTGGAAGCCGTAGGAGGTTGGTTTGTGAATCATGGACCTCCAAAACCTTCATCTCAGTAGAGGACCCACCTCCTGATCGAACGTGTACACTGGTGCTTCTGTAGGCTAAAACTCGCCATGGAAGGATCATCGTGTGGACTGTCAATTGCAGAGTTCGCCAGCAGATCTTGAGATGATCTCAACTTCGGGTGACTTGGGCAAAGGCTCCAGGATCTCACCTTATGGATACCTTGAATGGACTCTTGGCACAAGATTGAGGTCAAACTTTCCAAAAGCCAGGTAGCAGTAGCAAGGGTCGAGTTTTTTTGGCCCGCGCTAATAGAACATGTGCTGCAAATGAGCGTGAATCCCGAGCTGTTCTGACCCAGTGTCTTTAGTTTTGTGAGGTTTCTTTGAGCTTCTATGCTTGGGTGCAGTGCCCGACGATGATTCAGACTCCGAGTCTCATGCGTCCCGTAGTGTGGCGACTTCAAGCTCATCCACCTCCATGTCAGCCTCCAGTACCCAGATGTTGGTGGAAGAGCCGGAGGGTCCACCTCCGATGTTTCTGGAACCACAGGAGGTGGGCCAAACGGGTCTGACAGGACTTGGGTGCTGGGTTTGATTTGCGACTAGAGGTCTGTATGGGCGAGAGAGCGAGAGGTGGCCAGGAAGGGGCCAGAGAGAGCCAAAGAGCAAGGAAGCAGGTGGTGGTCCGCCTGAGAGTTCCATGTTCCATACCCGAATGCTACCCACTTCCAAACCCACATCAGACAAGTGTGAGATGAACTCGTGTCATTTTGCCAACTCGTGTCATTTTTCCCCAAACAGTTTACTGTTGGGGTTCTCTCTTAGAAAAAAAGAGAGAGCTGGCCACACTGACTGGTGTGTCCGGGCTCTGTAGCCGGGCTTTGTGGCCGGGTCTTGTCCTCCTCTTGTCCTGCTGTTGTCCTCTGGCCGCGCTGACCAACCCGTGTGTCCTACAAGGTGCCAGTGCTTGAAGAGGTGAACAAGGCCCTGAAGCGGTGGACTATATGTCCTCCTTTTGTCGTCCTCTTCTCATCCAGTTGTCCTGCTGAAGTTCAGCCCAGTGTCTCCTATTATCCTGGTGTCCCTGCTGTCCTTTGGCCCTTCTTGTCTTCCTGGTGTCCTCCTCTTGTTCTCATGGTCCTCCTGCGCTGGCGATGCTAGCCGTGTCCGGCTCTGTCTGTCCTGCGTGCGGCTATGAACTCACAGTGATGCAGCCTGCAGCTCATTTGATATCATATATTGGCATATATCCTCGTTTTTGCAGATGTGATCCGGGAATCAGGAACTGTTGTTTTCAAGTTTTTTTGTTTTTACATGCTGTTCCCAAACAGCTGAAGGATCTGGAAATATGATCACCGACGTTACCACCAACATAGGAATTCAAGGAATTGAAACACCAGACTGAAACTGTTTGGGGTCTATGCTGGCATAACTTTTATCTGCATTCACTCTGGTCCACACCCCATTTCTCAGGTGGCACGGAGTTGCAAGGACTTCTCCTGTTGCACCATGTTCCTGCTGGCAATCTTGGTCTTCTGTGCCGTGGTGATCCTGGGCTCCTGGAAACCAGAGCGCCATGACTTCGTGCGGCTCACCGATGGGCGCGGCACGCAGTGCGGGGTCTACGATGAGATCGGCAAGGCGGGTACTTAGACCTGCGAACTTCCGTGGGCAGGTCTCCAACAGGTCTCAAGGTCTCGTTTTTTTACAATTATTTCGACTCTTTGCATGTGATGACTTGGGAGGTTTTGTGGGGTTCGGATGAACCTTTTGAAGCGGGAGCGTGTTCAGACAACATGTTGTTTCCAGTAAAGGCGTGCGTCGGCTTTGCTTTGCTCGATGAGATTGGTACTTTTGGGTTTTCTCCTCAGCCAGAGTTATGTTGGGGGCTTCGGACTGGAATTCCGGGACCGAAATGAAGAGTAGCAAGCTGAACATGCATTGAATCGGATTGAGCTGTGAGGATGTTGTTGGTTTGACAGTTGTTTAAGGAATTGGTTTGTTTGTTTGTTTGTTTTCTGAAATCCAATCACCAAGTGCACTTTCTTTTGTCTGCCACGTTCTCAGGACTACTGGTACCTCTGTGGAGCAGACTCTTGGCGCACGCTTCCATCCGAGTTTCGTGTGGGTAGGATCGTACCAACTATCCCCAACATGCTTCTTTTCTCTTCTTCGGCATGTTTGCTTTTGCTGCCACGTTGGGCTGGTGCCTGAGGACATGGAGAATGACACCTTCCTGCCCACCTGTGTTCATGACTGCTCGAATGCGCACAAGCATGATCACTGTGCCAACCAGTGGGAGCTCTTGGAGGTGCGAAGAAGGTCTCGGCCAGTGCCGAGGAGCGCGTGTCCTTTTGTGTGGTTTGTTCAAAGGTATTGATTTCGCTGCACCAAGAATGGACACCCAGCTGGAGAGGGGGAGAGATGCGGGTGCCTCTGGTTTACATGTGGTTACAGAGGCAAGTCTTGTTTGCTTGCCTCGTCTTTGTGCGGACATGTCTTGAAACTAGTGGGCCTGGAAGCAATCCTTGCAGAATTCTTCCAGAATTCTTGCCAGCGCATTCAGATCAAGACACCAATGGGTCTGATTCACAACACCAACTGTTTCAGGTGGGAATCGACAATCTGAGGAAGTGGTATGGAAGTGGTATGGCCTCCCAAACAGCTCCGTTCTCTCATACATGTTCCATAAATCAACCGTGACCTTGACCTCCCTTCGTCCCACTCTCGCTATGGCCCCACCGACGCCTGAGACGGTCGAAAGGTGACCACCTACTCCGCCCGTGTGGTGGGCCCCTTGTGCTGGCCGGTGAATGCCACCTTTGCAGCGCACCTGAGATTTGTGCTCCAAACGCGACACTACAAATCCATTGACATGTGACTTGGGCGAGGTATCGCATGAGGAAGGGTGTCTGAATATTTGACCATCTATCAGGTTCAAAGCGCAACATTCCGCTGGTAGCTTTTGTCCTGTTTCGACAACCCTTCTGCCTGCAATGGGTCTCAATCACAAGAATACTGCTGAAAAAGAATAAAGAAGGCTGGGAGGAGAAGGATGAGGCAGAGAATGCTTCAAGTACAACAGACCCTTTTCCTTTGATTTCACATCCCAGTTTTGGCAGATGAGTTTTCTCAGGTTCCTCTCGGTCTATTTCGCCTGGCCGCCCTTGGCGGTGGCGGCGCTTTTGTCGGTGGCCTTCTCACACATGTGGACGCGGATCCTCAGAGATCATGCTCACTGCTTTTTGGCCCATGACGGTGGGGTGGAATGGCCATACCGCTGACCAGATGTTTTTCTTCCAAGTTGCAGTATGTTACGGTTTAGGGTTTAGGGTTTGCCAGACTTTGGAATTGGAGCCAGCAGCTCTGAGGGCGGTCACGAAACGATCTCCGCAAGTCCATTTTTCAGTTTGCGGCTTCTCCGGTATGAGAAGTGACTCATATTGCTGGTAGTAACAAGAAGCTAGTAGTAACAAGTGCCACGCTAGTAGTAACAAGTGCCTTACTAGTAGTAACATGAAGCTAGTAGTAACAAGTGCTAAATTTCCCGAAGACGCAAAAGACTCCAAGACGTTGGTGATGGTCGGAGGTTTTGCCTTGCCTCACGGTCTTGAAGTGAACCCTGCGAAATCACATCTCAATCAGGCAATTTCACAGGAAGACAGGATGGCTTGGGGCATTCACTACCTAAGATGGTGCAAGTCGGTGCATGCTGTCTAAATGTGGCTCTGCTGGGGTGGAAGGAGCATTCTTTTTCCTGCTGGCCCACATTGCTGACCTTGGTAGTCATCCCCAACACTTTGGAAGGCACCGAGAAATGAGATTTGAGGACTGTCACTTTCTCAGTTCAGTGCAGCTAAGGTTTGGCATGGATCGGGATGTACCTGCTAGTGACGCTGCCGCTGATGAACTTGGCCTACTGTTGGCTTCGGTACGGCGCTGTCGATCGCACCGCGACTGCTTTGAGATAAACCCGCCTGGAAGTAGGTGTACTGATGTTGTTGCTTTGCAGAGTGACGCAAAGGTACTCCGAGAAGCTGTAGAGCTGAGTATTTTGGCAAGGAAATGAGCTGTTTACACCAAAAAGGAGAACCTTCGTCCCACTTGCTGTAAGAGACGCAGAGTTGTTAATGTCTTAGAGAGGGATTGGGACTTTGGGATAAGGTCCTTCTAAACGGACTGTAGACTCACTATAAGCGGTAGTGTACATGAAAGGTACTGGCAAGTGACAAAGTCCTACCCCCCCAAAATGAAATCATTTGAAATCCATGGTGGACTAAGGCATGACATTGTCGTTTCCCTGTAGTCCAATCCCTCCAGTTTAAGCAAACAAAGCAGCATTTTAACTGCGCTGGCGCAAACCCTTTGTTTGATTCCTGGATCAATAAAGACAAAGCGATCAAAACAGGATGTCTTTTCCTCCGAAGACCTCGGTCTCCAAGGTCTCTATGCCATTGGGGCGCTCCTGGTGGCGGCGTGCTTCGGGTGTTTGGCCTGTCGCAACGAGCCACACCTGGACCGAGCGACCTATTGCTTGCACGCGGCCTGCCATTGTGCCGCCTGATCGCGACCTGAGTAGGAAAAGAACAAGTTGGAGTTGTTGATTTGGATTTGGAGAGGAGTAGATTGATCTCGATGGGGTATATTTCTGCGCCTTACCAGTCTGTTAGTTTTTTGGTCATAGCCGTTTGGAATTTGGAAAGATCTCATCAAAGTTACTGACTGAACACACTCAGCATTTTGACGATGAGAGTGAGGAGATGTGCAGATGACTCCAAAATGTAGGGGCTCAAAAAAACGCAAAGGACAAGAGATTTGGATCCACCCATGCCAGGCTGGGGTTTGTCGGTGACAGTAATGATTGTTCTGAAATGACCACTGAATCACTGGCGTTGAAGAACCAGTCGAGTGCTTGGGCACCACTTCACCTCCAATAGAAACCGTGAGATTTCTGAGCACCCTCCAGAGGATTCTGATCTCTGATTCATTTTGATGAGGTCACCGACATGCCCTTGCTGGAAATTGGACCTGCCATCGTTACGACCCTGAAGATCTGTATTCTGCTAGCTGCTATCTGGTTTATCCGCTTCACTCCAACGACGTTGCACTTTGAGATTCGAACGGGCACTTTGCAATTCCTCCACTATGGAGATACAGCCCGACAGGTTGGAGATGTTTCAGTTGCGGTGCTGTACCTTGACGTCATGCAAGAGTCCTTGACGTCATTCGTCACCACCGAATCAATGTGGGCATGAATCAGCGTGAAGTCATTCTGCCACACTTGATGTCATAGAATCAACCACATCATTGTGCTTCCGAGGTATTGTCTCTTCTGGCTTTGGTGCTGGAATGTGATTAATTCCTTCTGGGAGCTCAGCTGTGTGGCGTTGACTGTGCTGTGGTACGTCCACAAAGGGAAGCATGACGAGCCGCCCGGCCTTCTTGCAGGTCTAAAGGCCGGCTGTGGAGATTGGCAAGCTTCGTCAACATTGGGTGGTTGCGGTGGTTGCTTGTAGTCTTCGTGGAGGGCAGTAGGGTATTCGTTTGGATGACACATGTATTTAAGTTTAGCATAGTTTAGCTTTCTTCTAATTACCATCGAACCCAAGCCCAATCATCCGATCGAAGGAGTCTGAATAGGATGAGTTCCTCAAAACATTTCCAGCAGCGGCGGAGGAAGAGGAGTCGTAGGCGTAGTTGTAGAATGCCGTAGTAGGTATAGGATAAGCAGCAGCAGCAGGAGGAGTAGTAGCAGCAGTAGTATTAGTATTGTTGAAGTTGTAGTAGCAGGAGCAGGAGTAGGAGTAGGAGTAGTAGGAGTAGGAGTAGTAGGAGTAGTAGGAGTAGTAGGAGGAGTAGGAGCAGTGGGAGTAGGAGTAGGAGTAGGAGTCGGAGTCATCGTCATCGTCATCGTCGTCGTCGTCGGCGGCGGCGTCGTCGTCGGCGTCGTCGGCGTTGGCGTCGGCGTCGGCGTTGGCGGCGGCGTCGGCGTCGGAGTAGGAGTAGGAGTAGGAGTCGGAGTGGGAGTAGGAGTAGGAGTAGGAGTAGTAGTAGTAGTAGTAGTCGTAGTAGTAGTAGTAGTCGTAGTGGTAGTGGTAGTGGTAGTGGTAGACGTAGTAGTAGTAGTAGTAGTAGTAGTAGTAGTAGTAGTAGTAGTAGGAGTAGGAGTAGGAGTAGGGGTAGGAGTAGGAGCAGGAGTAGGAGTAGGAGTAGCAATCGTCGTAGTAGTAGTAGTAGTAGTAGTAGTAGTAGTA
>CAXAMN010025184.1:552020-565823 GCA_963970005.1 Durusdinium trenchii
AATAATAACAATAATAACAATAATAGTAGTAGTAGGGGTTGTAGGGGTAGTAGGAGTAGTAGTAGCAGCAGCTCCTCTGGGCTTGGCGTGCTACCCGCTTGAAAGATTGTTTGGAGCAATGATTTGGATGAGTTTTATCTTAATAAGAGTTTTTTGAAGCAGGTTTTCAGGTAAAACCTAGCTGAACAATAGAAAACAACATCACAGTAAATCAACCAACAAACATCCCCCGACCCCATAAAGTATTCAGTCAGCGGTTGTGAATACATCAGTACATACATATATATATATATATACATATATACACATAAATTTGAGAAAACTTTGTATTATTACCTGCAGCTTGTTCCCAACAGCAGAATGCAGTTGGATCTCTGGTGCAGAGTTTGTTTGTTTAGGATCCAACATTTCATCCAAACTTTCACCATCTAACTTCCTTTTCGCCCTCTTCCACCCGGAAGCGTCTGCCCCGTCTCCTCTCCGCTTCCGCTAAATCCCACTTTCTTCCGCACCACACCTCGTCAGTGCATGGCGGTGCTCCTCCGCTTCCATGGTGGCTCCATCGCCTTCGCTGCGGTCTGCATCGGCCTGGTGCGGCCCTTTCGCTTCGTGTTGGGCACCTTGACGGCGGTGACACGGATGCCGCAGAATCCCTTCAGCTGGATGGAGACGCTAAGCTTGGGCTGGAGAGGGTTTTCGAGGTTCGGGCGGTTTTTTTGGGAGGGTTTCGAGGTACGAGCGGACAGCGGGAACCAGGTAAAATGAATGGTAGATTGGAAGGGGACCATGGTCCTAGTGGTATTTTCGTTGACTCAATTCAATGGACAGGCAGTCGGAGATGATCCCCCTGAAAACAGTCGGATTGGAGCTCTTGGACTGGGTGGGGATTGACCGGACTGCTGGACTTGCCCACCTCACGTGGGCCACTGTGAGTGAGCTGCGCGCGCTTCGATCACCTGTTGGAAACCCCTGTGATTTGGCACGTCTCGACAGTCACTGGCTGAACTCGTTGTGGGGATTCAAAAAGAGCTATGTAATGCGAATGCAGAGAGAAGAATGCGATTGGAGAGTCAAACGACTTCATTTTGATGGATGAAAGTGACCAGTTGAAACGTTCATGTTTGGACGAAACGTTTTGAGGATGTCCTGCTGCCCTTGCCTGGTGTCCCTCTACAAGCTTTTTGACCGGTTCTCAGCCAATGCCTTTGTAGACCTGGTGCTGCATGGGACAGCGCTCCGCAAGGCGATGGAGGCAGCAGCCGTGACGATGGAAACATGTCAGACCACAGCCAACTCGTTGAGCCTTGGAGAAGTCGTTCCCTTTTTTCCGTGCTTTTCATGAGGCTTCAAACCACTCCTCAAAAACAACAACCCTTCGCTCCTGCCCTAAAAATTGTGGATTGCCATTTTGCCCGTTTGTGGGTTTGCATTGGAGCTGTGTTTTCCGAACAAGTCTCAGTCTCAGGCAAAAGTGCAACTTTGGACGGTGTGGTTCACGTTGCAAAGTGTTGAAACCATTCCAAACGCCAAACGTGTGTGGAGTGTGTGCAATTATTGGCAACTTTGACTTCATGCAAGAGTGCAGGCTAAGAGAGTCACACACGCAAGAGTGTCCTGCGCGAGTGTCTTACAAGAATGTCATTCCAGTCTGTCCTGCAAGAGTGTTGCGCAAGAGTTTGCTCGAAATAAGAATGTGTTACAAGCCCAAGCGTGCTCAAGAGTGCCACTGGAAAGGTCTCACACAAGAGTGTCCTACAAGAATGCCACCCCAAGATATCGCGTCGTATGTATCAAAAGCATTCAAAAGCAATCCAAAGGAGCTTCACATTATTTTCTGGGATCTGAGATATAAGCAAGTGTCCTGCATCCAGGTTCGTGGTTTCTATCATATTCTTTTCTTATCTCCTTAGGTATGGTAGGAGTTTTGGTTTCCTATTTACAGATTTGCTCCCAGGGTCCCAGCTAGTCAATTTTGTTGGTGGGGGGCTAGAGAGACGACTCCAAAGATTCTAGCATGGTTCTCTCTGCTCGTTCGTGGAGGACGAGCTCCCCCCAAAAGAACCGAACAAAGAAACAGTTTTCCTTTATTTCTATTTTTTAACTTTGCGCGTGGGGGTCTGTTTTTTTTGAGAGGAATTTAGACTCGAATCCGTGGGAGTTCTTTTCTGCTTCAATATACACGAACTGTTTTTCCAGGAATGGTACCACCTTCGTCTTCCAAGTCATTTGCCTGTGCCTCACCTGGTGGTTCGGCTTTATGATCAGCTGGATTGCTGTGACTCAGATCCCAGAGTACAATGATCCCATCCATTTCGGCTCCTTGCACTGGCCGACATTTCACCTTTAGTGAACATTTTGTTACATTTTTTTAAACATAGACAGGACAGTCCGGCGTCTTTATCGTATTTACCTGCAGCCAAGGCTATGTCCCATACGTTTGGTACTGGTGCGTGGTCAGTGGCTTCATTGCTTCCATTTGTTCTTATTCTCATGTCATGGTCTTCGACATCGGCTCAGACACCATCTTGTACCTCCAAACCTTGCGTGAGATGAACGAGGAGTTAGCCGATCGCGAGCTGCGACGCCTGTCGGGTGGGGTTGCCGGGGTGGCCACCAACATTTATGAGATGTTCCGCTCGATCGCGGGATCTGCCTTGGGTTGCGCCTACCCTGTGTGATGTCGGCCGAAAAAGAGAGCCTGACATCGCTCGATCGCCGGCGAAATCTCGATTTGGTTCTTCCGACCATTCTATCATGACCCGAAGTTGCGACAGGATACCTCCATCATCTTCCAACCAGTCAGCCTCTAGTGGCCAGGTAGAGAAGCCCCAGGTCAGCGAAAGACCTTGCAACACCAATTCGAGGGGTCATGTTGGGGGTTGCTGTGCCGTAGAATGGATATCAGCTGTGCTCGGCGATGCTCGGCGGGCACTGTGATTTGTGTCCTGCAGATGCACTTCATATACCATATATATATATATAGTCGTTGACATTGAATCAGCTCGGATATGTCAGGCACTTGGAAGGCAGTATGCCTTATCGCATCAAGGTTTAGAACAACGCCTGCACGATCATGGCAAGCACGCACAACAAAAGTTCCGTGGTGGATTTCTTGGTTCCTTCCTCTAGAGCATGGCCCGCCTAGCTGCTTTTCTCGGGTTTCGAGCCAAAGCCTCACACTCTGCGCTGCCCAGCCCACACATACCCTGACTGGTGCTTTTGTGCAAGCTAAAGCATTTGGCCTGCTCGGATGGCCTCACGCTCCGCCCAGAATGGGTCCGCCACTTGCCAGAAACGGAAGACTACTGGGCTGCTAGTTGTGTTGAGTTCAAATGAAGTGGAGTTGTGCTCAAACCAAACATCCCAAGATTGACCTCTGCACTTAAACAGATTGACCTCAGTTGACCTCCCTTTTTGGCCACACCGCTCGACTCGCTCGACGACCGAGGCGGAGAACGGTGACGAGGCGTCCGTGTTGAGCCGATCGCAGTGGCAGCTCTTGAAGGGCGCTGTGGGGACGCCCGGTTGAGACATGGGCTCTTCACAACAAGTCTTGATTCACATGGAGGGGTTGCTTTTGGGGGAATCATAATTTTCCAAAAGCAATAGTGTTCCACCATGGTCCAACTGAGAAGATTGAGGTTTCCGAGCATTTGACCTGGACACTGACGCGCCCAATGGGGGAAGCGGTTACATGGCGGTATTGCTTGTCGATATCAGGCTGGGATCTACTTTTTCTTCATTTGGTACGGACGGCCCCTTGTCTAAAGAGAAGTGAGGAAAGAAAGCCAGCACTTCAGTTGAGAGCCAGGGGTGAGTCCTGGCCCAGAACCATGAGCAACGCCCTTGCGTCAGAGTGCATTCAGAATCATGAGCCTTGAACCCACAAATTGAGGTTGCAAGAGCAGATCTTCAAATACAAATCGCCATCGGGCCTGAAGTCTCTCGGCGCAGCCTCAGGCTTCAGGTCGCATTTGGGTCAGGCTGAGCGCAACTTGAAGAACTCTATGTACCGTAGGTACCGTAGGTATCTGTAGGTACTGTATGTTGTTTTGTAGAGGATTTCACCCAGAGGCTAAGCTCAGTCAGCAAGTTCCTATGTCACATGTGGGGATCGCGGGAAAGAAGAACCCTTGGCATCGTCACCTCGGTCAACCCTCGCTGAGTGACCGCCTTCTTGAGGCGCAGGTGAAAACACCCGCAGCGGTCGTCTGAACATCCACCAAATCGGTGTTTCATAGAGGTTCCGAAATAGATGAGAAAAGATGTTGAGATGATGTTTTGAACAGTACGTCTTCAGAGGAGAGTTTTCCTTCTGTCTCTTCTTGGCAACCGAGACTGCTGTTCTTAGGTTCAACTCGGTGTGGTTTTTGCAGTTCTTGGATGCCTTGGTCAACGTTGCCGTGGGCCACTAGTCTGGATGGAGGTCTCCAAAGGGTTGAAATTCTACCTCTTTGCTTGTAAACTTGAGGAACCTTCGAAAGTTAGAGTGTACTATGAGTCTAAGGCATTGTTTGGCCTTTAAGTCCAAATCTGAAAGCATGTGAGCCTCGTGTGGACATTTTGGCTTACAGACCGCCGCTTTGTGGTCAGACTTAACACCGGAATACCAACGAAGCGGGTCATCAGGATCGTTGACCCATGGCGAGGTTGATTCTGAGCATTTTCCTCAGTCTGCCTGTGCTGACGTGCACTGTGAAGACACACATCACAGTGAGAACTGTGAAGGAGGAGCTCAACATTCAAAACGTGGAGCATCCAGATGATGGTGTTATTGTACGCATCATCGACCCTCCACAGGACTCGCCTGAAGAAGCCGCCGAGGCGCCTGCCGATGCAGAGCATAGTGAACATGCAGAGGCCGCGGAGGCTCATGGACACGAAGAAGAAGCGCATGGTGAGGCACATGCTGACGATCATGCCGCCGATGCTCATGGGCAATCAGAGGAACACGAGGACGATCCTGTCGAGTGGCCTAGTCAATGCAGACATGTGGGACAGATACTCATCGCCAGTTTGGATGATAAAGAAGTTGTGTCAGACCTAGATCATGCCGCCCAAGATGAGCAAGAGGGTGATTCTCATTTGTTTTTTTCTCCAGGAGCACGGTCACAGTGAGCATCATGGAGCTCATGCGGAGGGAGACCATGGAGACCATGGTGAGCATGGCGAACATGGGGAGCACGGTGATGGACATGGGCACGAAGGCGGATGGTGTTGGGTTTGTTGGTCTTTCAGTGCTGTAGGCCCTGTAGGCTGTAGCACACTTTTTTGGTGGAGATGCGGGAGAGGTGGGAGATGTAGTAGGAGAAGGACGCTGTCACTTAGTGATGTGCACCAAACTGAGCTCGGAAGCGTGGTGTTTTGATGGAAGGGCGGCATGGGCGTGTGGGTGAGAGCATTTTCTCTCTCTTCGGCCTTCCCTTGCGTGCAATTGCCGACGGATCCGCTGGAATTGGACCTCCCCAAAGCTCCGATTCCACAACTTTCCGACTTCAACACCCCTGTGACTCTGTCCTCCGCTCCGCTCCTTCTGTACAAACTGGCCCATGTATCATGACAAGGAGTTATCCAAGGAGTTAGCAACAAGAAGCTATATACTACCAACAAAGGGCATCGCTACTAGTAGCAAGGACGCTACTAGTAGCTCCTGGCCTTACCACTAGGAGCAAGACATGTCATGAGAGCAGCACATCCAAGCTTCTCCATCCACACCTTCCAAGCTTCTCCCAGCCGTTCTCAAAGCTCTGCCCTTCTCACCCGAGGCGCTCACGAGGGCCACGGACACCATGCGCCCGACGAGAAGACGCTGACCGCCTCCTACATGCTGATCGGCGGCGTGACCCTTGTGATGGCCATGTTCTACCTGGTGCAGCACCCGGTGCCTTGCTTCGGGGGTGAAGGAGGCGGAAGGAGGGGCGAACGGAGGTTGGCAATAGAGAATCTTTGGTTGTTTCTGAGTCTCGCAGAAAAGTCATGCGATTTCTGCTGGCGGTCGGATGGATATGGGAATCATATTAAGCACCAAGTCAGACTCTGAACGGCTTCTCAATTCTTCTCACTCGTGCCAACAAGTTCAACTGAAAGCTTCTCACTCCAAGCTTGACCACGACTGAGACATCTCTGTCAGCCACGGAGCTTCTGAACGGGAAGGGTCGGGTGCCACGGACCTGACGAGACCGGTGTGATCGGCTCCACTCGTGTGAGCTACTATAAAGCAGCTTCTTGTTACTAGTAGCGATGGCCTCTTAGGACTTGGACATCCGCTACTACAGCTGGAACATCCTCACCTTGTCTGCATGCATCTTCATCGCTGTCTTGGCCTCCGATGTGGTGAATCAGTGCGCCAAGCGCTTCCTCTTCAGCGGCATCAAAGTGGGCGGCTGGGGACCTGCCCCTTGGCCGTTTTCACTGTCGGGGCGCAGCGGCCAAGTTTGGCCGAATGATACCACGCATCATGAGGAAAGGTGCTCCTTTTTTTGAGTAGGAGAGAAGTCAACCGTGAGGCTCAATACTTCCTGACCGCAATAACTAGACGTATAACTTATAATATATAACATATAGCATATATATATACACCGTAATCCTGATTGTAATCAGTTTAGAGGATTCCCTCCTACCAGGTGAACTGGTTGTAGGTGGCAAATCATGTTTGCTTCAGGCTACAGGTCTTTGGGCAAGATTGCCCCCCCTCTTCTGTCACGGACACCACGAAGGCCTAAGGCACACTCAACACCCGAAGAACCTGCGGACACCTCGTCAAGGGCACCTTTTGGAGTCCGGACACAACAGGGGGTTGAAGAAGCCTATTGGACATTCTTAGACTAAGACAACACGGGTACTCCCATACTGGGTCCTTTTTCACTTCACCGACATCTTCAGGTCCTGCTGGACGTGGCCTTGGCGGTGATGTGGTTCTTGGCCTCGCAGCTGGTGACCGCCGCCCTGAGCGGCGCCTTCGGCGAGGAGGCCAAGGAGCCCAAGGAGAGGCGGAACGTCCGAAGGCGAACCGTCCGGGCGAATTTCGTGCAGCTGGGTGCTGGCAGGGGGGGATTTGAGTGGGGTTTTGGATCGGATAGTTATATAGTTGGATGGCCCTCGCGTGCAAGGACGCCAGCAGCGAGGAGGAGCGCCAGGAATTGGAGGAGCTTTGGGAGCAGAGGGAGACGGCCATGTGCCTTGGGCGTGCCTGGTGTCTCCACCCCAGTAGCAGCAGACTGCACAAGATGTAATCCTCTTTCACGTGCGTGTGCTGCACCACTCTCAGGAAGTGCTGGGGTGGCCTGGTCGCCCACTGTGCTGGCTTCGCGATCGTGGCCACCTTGGCATCGCTACAGGCCTGGGTAGATTGAAAGGTAGAACAATGCCACCCACTAAACTTCATTAAACCATGATGCATGGTTAACCTGCCCGATAGTCCATGCTGTGCAACCCAAATTGGTGCATCTCAAGAATCCATAGTCAGGTCTGTGTGTGCTTTGGCTTGAAAACCAACTCCGGGAATTACAAATGGTAAACCATCTTCCTCTTATGAAGAAGATTGTACTCCAAAGGCTACAGTAATTGAGGAAGATTTACTGTTCTGTGAAGAGTGGTGTGATCACCATGTCCAGCCTAAACCTACAGGCATTTCTTGTTCGAGCAGTTGAAAAGGTGCCTCTGTGTGCCTTTCGAGGGTTATGAGCCCAACTTGAGGCTACCCGTTGCGCCATGTCACGCGCGCACTCGGTTCCTCCTCGAGGAGCCATGGTTGCCAACCCGTGGCGGCCTATGCTTCGGCGGCACTGGACCCATCGTCTCAGTCGAACCCCGACCAGACTTTGAACCACTTGTAGGCATGGCCCCTTCGGATTTCTTGCCCTTGGGGTGACCTCCACGGCCTTCAACACTGCTTCGATTGCTTGGGGGTGTGGCAAACGAACCATTGCCAGCTGAACCACCAGGAGGCACTTCACCGCGCCCCTTTCCCAAGGTCACATTCCCGGCGCTCTTGTCCTGCACCGGTTCAGTGTTGAACTCCCACTCCAAGTCACCGTCAGGTGGCAGCGGCAGATCCTCTGGGCGCCGATGCCGCAGCTCAGCCTCCAACCGCATGCGGTCCGACCACCACGGTCTAGGGAAGACAGTGATGGGCTGCAAAGAGCACTGGAATCCGAAATGGTGATCTTTTTGCAAGAGCAGAATGCTCAACTTCTGGAGGAGCTGGAGCGACTAAGGAATCCACCAGCCAAGACCTCCTTGGAACCTATGTCCACGCCATCTTCGTGGGAAACTGTCGATGGTGTGGGGGGGAGAAGTTGATGGTGGTGGTGGTAGCTCCAATTTGGCACCTGGTCCGCGTTCCCATGTTCCGGTTGGTGGCCCTTCTGGTTTGGATGGTCGTCTTCATGAGCTTCATGGGTCGCATGTACAAGGTCATGTACAAGGGGATCTTCCTCGTGAACCTCCCAAAGATCCACCACCCCGTACTCCAGGGGACGTACCCAGTACGACGGCTACAACACGGAGCGAAGTTCACCCCCAATGGAACCCATGGACCTCCTCCTGATGTACCGCTTCCACCGTTTCCTTCAAGCCACTCGGCAAACATTAGTATGCTGCAGGGCTATGAGATGCTGGAGTCCCAGCGGCGCGGCGATTCGCGATGGGTTCCCCTCAGCATGCGAGAAGGGCAGGTCTTCATGCCGCGGCCGTGTGGAGTGAGGGATGATCGCGCCGATCGTTTGGAGCGCGAGCTGGCTGAGCTCAAATCGTCGCTTGGCCAAATGAAGGAGGTGGGGTGGTCGAGGTCGGCCTGTTCGCAATCGGTGCCGCCCACTTCGTCGGCTGATGGTTTTGGGCCTCTTGGTCAAGAGCTTCAGGGCGGTGGTCGGGATCGTGCACCTGGGGTAGGTAAAGAATATGTTCGTGACGGTGTTTGTCATCAAGTTCATGTTGGCATGCCTCATAGTCCGGAGCCGCCGGACGACATGCAGTATGGCCGCTGGCGTCATGATGGTGGCCAGGCCCCAATGCCACTGCCGTGGAATGAAGGTGTCGGCAATAGCAAGGCCGAGTTGGCGGAGCTTGCATCGAATGCCTCGCCGATCGAGCTGGGTGACTGGTTGGCCGTTTGTGGCCCGGTGATGAGAGACCTGTCCTCCGTCAGTTCTCGATGAGTGTTATTATGACAGGTGGAAGACTTCTTCAAGGAGGCCCTGAGGGCCCGTGCAGCCAAGGAAGGAAAGACGATAGAGTTGCTCCCGGCCAAGATGGTGTACACCCGAAAAGCTGGGACCGGTGCTCGACGAGCTCGCGCCGTATGCTGCGGCAACTACTCCGAGACCAGGTTTAACGGAGATTGCTATGCTGGAGGTGCTGACGGATGTCAGGTAAGGGCTTTGGTGAGGACTTTTTGAACGCCCCTCGTCGTGAAGACGGCAAATTGGTCGCGATGGAGATCCCTGCTGTCTACCGCCGCCTAGGCCTGGAAGGAGGGTGAAGTGTGGTTGGTACGTCTGGCCATGTACGGGCTCACCACGTCTCCACGGGACTGGTCGCAGTACAGAGATCGCACCTTGCCGGTCGTCAGTTGGGTTCGGGTGAGAAAAGAGAACAACCAGGCCAAAAGAGTCAGGGGCCACTTCATCAAGACGGAGGATGAGAATTTGTGGAGGTTGGAGGAGGTCGATATTGAGTCTCACTGGACAGGGCTGATGTCGGTCTACGTAGATGACATCTTGGTCTCAGGTGAAGAAGACACTGTGTCAGTCGCTTTGAGTGCTCTGCAAACCACATGGACCACTTCAAGCGTCGAATGGGCTTCGTCTGTTTCAGCAGTCCATTTCTGCGGCTTTGAGATTGCCCCGGATGCTGAGGGAGATGGTTTCCACATCGCTCAAAACAAGTATGAGCAGGAGCTTCTGGCCAGGTGGAATGTCAACACTTCCACGACCTTTCCCAACTTCAAGGTCAATGAAGCTGACGGTGAGCAGCAGCCCGACATCGACAGGAATCAAGTCCGTGAAGCACAGGCCCTTGCTGGCTCCCTCTTATGGCTGTCCACAAGGTCGAGGCCGGATCTTGCCTTCGGTGTCGCAGCGATCAGCAGACGGCCTATGTGAAGGGCAATCCAGGCGGCCTCCACTACTCCAAGAACATCCAGAACAAGTGGGGAGCCAGAAATCAATTGAAAGTCCAAAGGCATGAACGCCTGCTCGAAGTGTTCGCGGACATCGCGTATGGCACTGGCAGTGGCTACAAGAGCATCCAAGGCTTGGTGCTATGTTTTGCTGGTGCACCAATAGCATGGCAGAGCTCCACCCAACCTTTCGTTTGCCATAGCACTGCAGAAGCCGAGCTGGTTTCGTACTGTGAGGCTTTGACAGCAGGAAGAATTCGAGAAGCCATCGAGGGACAGCCATCCTTCCCCGGCGGCTCGTGGAAGCTCAACCACCTCAAAGGGGCTGAGCTGGTGGCGGACGGCGTGACCAAGCCGTTGATGGGGCAGAGTTTTGAAGACTTTCAACAAGACCTGGGCATGAAGAGTGGACCCCAGGTGAAGAGCATGTTTGGTGCCTCAGGCACAAGATCATCAAGTTGCTCTACGGGCGCTGCTGGTGGGTGGACTGCTAGTTCAAGCCGCTGAAGCGCAAGGGGATCAGGCCATGGACACCTTTGGTCGTCTATGGCTTTGTGGCCTAATGCTGGTGGCGATTGGGGCAATCTGGGTAATGAAGATGGCCTGCGCTTCGGTGCGATGCTGCCTTCGTCGATTGCAAGTGCTGCCCAGCGAGCTACTCGGCGTAGACGACGAGTCTGAGGCTGAAGAAAGGGCCCTGACTACCTCCTCGCGATTGACGCGACCAAGAATGCGGAGCTCTACTACCAGAACGATGGAGGCTGCAGAAAGTGAGTCAGCGACTGAAGAAGAAGCTGATGGGTGTCCTTTCAATGCAGCTGAAGCCACGTCGGCAGCTGGCCCGGGTCATGATGATCTGAGAGCCAAAAAGGAAAAGGGGACTATGAGACGGCAGAGCTCTATGGCAAGATCGCTGGAGAAGAAGGGGAGCTGCGAGAGCTCTAGTTCACTGAGCGCTTCAAGTGAACGAGCTCTTCAAGCAGCTTATGCAGCGGCCGAAGGAGCTGAGAAAGCGGCCGAAAATGCAGAGCTGGCAGCCCAAGCCGCAGAGCAAGCTGCGGAACAAGCCATGATGGCTGGGCAGGTGGCTGAACAAGCAATGGCAGCTTCTGCAAGGCTGCACAAAGCGGTGGCGCAGTCAAGCCATCCGATGAGCCTGGTGGTGAACGCACCCGCGCCAGAGGAGTGAGCCGGTTCCTACGAACCCATGGAACCGCTTCCAGCGTGACAATGCTGGCAAAGGGTGGTCGGCCGACAAAATGCGAGCCGAGTCTACAAAGCCAAAGGCTTGAAGAGAACGTGAATGCCTTGAGCCCCGTGTTTTTGGATTTTCATGTCCAGCACGCTCCGTCAAAAGGACGGAGGGGGGAGTCTGTGAAGAGTGGTGTGATCACCATGTCTAGCCTAAACCTACAGGCATTGTGCCTTTCGAGACTGTAATTACAGTAGTCTTCCTTTGGAGTCATTACAGTAACTACCTAAGGATTGGGGTACCCCCTTACTACCATGCCACGGGGCACCCATGAAAAAAACCATGCTACTTGGTGCCTTGGACCTGTTGAAACCAACGGACCCGAGCAACTTCCGCAGTTTGGACCCGGAGGACTCGGAGCCTTTCAGCAGCTCTCCTGGGATGTCTCTGGCAGTGGTTCCAGGCTGGAGATTTGAAGGAAAGAGATGATCGGAAAGAGAAAACTGAGAGATGTTTTCCTGAAAGATGAAACAATCAGCATGATCATGAACAGATAGATGACAATGGCCTCTTTAAAGGTGATAATATGGTCCTGTGGGATCTACCCAGGTTTTCGATCGGTGTTGCGACATCGTCGAAGTCACCCGCATCATCCCGCATCTATGCTGGTCTAAATTCATTAGAGATTCTTCGTCTTTGCCTAAAAGCCCGCATGCTCTCCTCCGCAAAAAGTAAGCATCATGTCATGTCCCGTCATGGACGAACTGCTAGCGGACGAACGTGTCAGCTGCGCTCTTGTTGGTCACCCTCCTCTACCGCCTGGCTGCCTTCACCCGGAAGAAGATCAGCGAGATGGATGACGGCGTCGTCAGTCGGGGCGAAGCCTTGTGGGACGAGATCTCGGAAGAGGCGGTCCGTGGGACCCGGCTTGAACGCCGAAACAAGCTGAATTAACTCAACTGTTCGGGTTGCATCAATGTGCTCTTATGATTGGACCAGACTTCAAGTTGGAATGATTTCAACTATTTCTCCTGGTATCAATCCTTTCTTGCGACCCGTGGAAAGCCTGTAAGGATGAACCCTGAAGTTAAGACTCGCACTTGCAAGGCCCTTGATCACTTAGGCCTCACTCATAACCTCCCTGGACCTAACGAATGGTGCAAACACTACAGAGTTGAGGCCTTCTTGGCCTCTCCCGACTTCACAGGCAGAGAACGAGTCCTTGTGCCTGGGACTGTCCTTTGCGGCCATCCGCAGCATCAGCTTCTTTGCCATTGGTGCCATGCCAGACACTCACTTCCACATCTACTCGGACGTGTCCAATGCGAATTGGCATCGTGGATGGATGGTGGCTTGGTGCAGACAGGGATTGATGGGGATTGACAGCTGGGCTGGGGAACCAGTTGCAGGCGAACCAAACAAGTTGCATGATGCCTGATTGAAAGGATGTGCTTTAATCCGACAACCAAGAGGCTTAACTAAAGGTCGACATCATTCTGCCTACGTCAAAACCTACTTGAGCATTGAGGAGCAATGTAATTGAAGAAAGCTCCATTTTTTCAGAGCTCACAAGACTGAGGTGCTGGCCGGAGTCTCCGTGGGCTGCATGGTGATGGGAATTATCACCTTGAAGATCAAGGAGAGGGGATCCAGACGTTTGGTGATGGGAATTCAATGGAACGAAGCACACGTTTGGTGAAGGGATTTTTAGATTCTAAAGGCCACTGATTGACAAACCCATGATCCATCGCATTTGTCACACCCCGTCCACTGGTTTGTCCCTTGGAACATCTTGCAGCCTTGTGAACATCTTGCAGCCTTGGACCCCTCACATCGACGTGTTTTTTGTTTGGAAACCAAAAAAGCATCTCTCCAATCTGCCAAGAGTCCATCAGGACACACGGGAGCTTTTCAAGGGCCACGGCCACTGTTTTCGGCAGCTTTTTCCGGGCGGTTTTCCCTCCGTTGGCATTCCTTTTGACCTGACGACGACTGGACGAAGTCCGGGCCAGGGACCCGTTCGTTGGCTCGTCGAAGACACGAGCCGTTCGTTGGCGGCTCGTAGGAGTCTGCGTTTGGTGGACACGGGCATGGAGCACACCAGTCCGATGAGCATGGCGGACACGAGGTGGTGGAACACGATGACGCCTGACGAGCAATAGCCTGGCAAGTGGGGGGGGCTTTGTGGCAGGGGGTTTCTGCTGTTGGGGCTCTGCACTTTGAGGACTTCAGGTTGAAAAAAGATCGTCACGTTTTGTTGGTAGATGTTGATCGAATGGGTTTTGCCCGCGATGCAGACATTTGGGTGTGAACCTCCAAAAACGGAGCACGCTCTGGAAGGTTGACAGGTACAGGCTTTCATTGTTCAAACGGGTGTCGCCTTTTGGCCTGGCAAGGGAAGCCTTTCATTGTCGCTGGTGCCGTTTTTTGGCCTCCAACCTAAGAGCGATGGCCTCCAACCTAACAGCGATGGCCTCCAACCTAACAGCGA
>CAXAMN010025184.1:565833-628480 GCA_963970005.1 Durusdinium trenchii
CCTAACAGCGATGGCCTCCAACCTAACAGCGATGGCCTCCAACCTAAGAGCCCTTCTTTCTTTTTCAAATTGCTGTTGTCTTGGGTATCTTGAGTGCGGACGTTGAAGAGCCAAGGTTCTTTGGTTGGACAGTAATTATGTGCTATTTGACTACACCCTGCCAGTTGGCGAAACCCCTGGAACCCCCCAAAAGGATGTGCAGAAACCCTTAGCTGTGCACAAAACACCCTTTGGAAGGTGCTTTCTTCTCTTCTTGAATCTTTTCATCCTGAGTGCCAGCAGTGCCCAAGGAAGATGACATCCGCTTGCGCGGCTTGTTGATCCTTTCAGAGACGTTCATCATGACTTTTGGCCGCATCAAACTGGGATCGATCATGGTGGGAGGGGTGGCCGGAGGCAGGTCCCCATCATGGTATGGGACATTTTGACCGACTCACTGCGCGGGGCCTGGGAAACAGTTGCTTTGCAGAGCACTTAGATCAAGTTTTTCAACTTCCAACCTTCTTTCAGAGGGGCGATGCTGTGGCAAGAGGAGTCAGCAATTGTTTGGCAGATGTTTGGAGAGTGCCCTCAGGAGCTTCTCCTGGGGTATGCTTTCTTGTTCCATCTCCATGCTGAACGCCTTCTTGCCGCACCTGGAACACCACCTCATCGGTCATCTCATCGTCGCACTGGTGGTCTCCGCCCTGTCATGTGTCATGCTGGTGTCCTTGGACAAGGTGCAACTTGGAGCCAAACGGGCAAATGGAGGTACCATCAAACAAACGGATGGAATTACAGTAGTTTCCACTTCCTTTTTGCGAAGCTTCAAAAGTCTTTGTGAAGAGGTTTATATAGGCTAAGAATCGACCAATCAATAATCGAACCTATTTCAAATGCCTATTTCATGGACCTCTCCACAGCTGGGGTGGAACGAAGCACCAGCTGTCTCTGTCTTGGACAGGTGGCCGACTACTTGAAGGCGAGTGGCGACGCGGACTCAGCGGTGCACATCATCCAACACATTATCTTGGCCCATGGTTTGCTGATTGGTATCAGCTGGGAGGCGAGCGTGTGGGGGGAGTGATGATTACAGGCGAACTGAACATGAATCGTTCTTGGTGTTGAAAGGAAACACTTCCAGAAAGAAGTCGTTGTTGGGTTTCATGGTTTCACGCTGCTGAAGTTGAACAAAGCAACCTGCATCGTTCCACTTTCAAACATCCATGGCTGCCATTTCCCTCTCTCTCTCTCTCAACAGGTATGCTTCGCCATCGGCATGCATGCGATCGGCCATGCCATGGAGGGTCCCAATGTCGATGTCTACTTGGCACTCTTCCTATGCCTCGTGGTGGTCCCAGCCTACCGACTCTTCATGTTGCCGGAGCTCAAGCAGCGTGAGGCCAAGGTCAAGTGCCATTGAGAGGCTTACACAGCTGAGTGAGGGGCAGAGATAGCCAGAAGGGCAACCAGAAAGGCGACTGAGGGCACCAACAAGTGGGCGGATGTCATGAAAAAGATATCATGGAACTGATGCTGTGAGTGGTGCCCCTATGCCCCTCTGGTTCTAGCAACCTTGAAGACTTGCCCAGTCGCAGCTTTAGAAGAAAGCGTGCTGCTCCAGTCCGAGGTTCTTTGCAATTTCCCAGGGGTTGTTCGGAATCATCAGCTCCTGCTGCACGTTGCAAGACCCTTCTACATCCCCTTCTAGACATTTCACAGGCTCTTGCAGTTGCTTAATCTGAGCAGTAAATGTAAAACTGAGGGTCTACATACAACCATCATGTCGATTCCTACTTGATCCTTGGTGGTCAGCCAAGCGAGAAGATTCTTCCCAGACCATCTGGCAGGGCCCTCCAAAAAGACCTTCAGCTCACACTTCATGGAGCCTGCCAAAGTGTCTTGTAACAATGCAGTTTCGGTAGCGGAAGCATTGCTCAAACCAACTCATTCTCATTCCCTTGCACGCAGTCCGTCAAACGACATCCTTCGCGAACGCAGGTTCCAAAGCGAGTTCGCCTTCCAATTCACCATCCAAATGGTTCAGTGGCACTGGGGATTGCCCCAAAGAATCTCATGAAGACTTCTCCCAATTTGGTGTTTCTTGTGGTTTTGGTTCCGCTCCAAGGTGCCTTGGGCCGTTGCCTTGAAGGGCACACTGCGCTGCCGCAGGCCAGAGGGTTTGGTGAGGGAATGTGTGCAGTGGAACTTGGTACTTAGGCAAGCAGTTGTGGATTTTTCCACTTTGGCGCTCAATGATCAGACGATAGGAGAAAGCATGTGGGTTTTAAGATACTGGGATTGCGAAGCAGCTTCAAGAAAGGTGGAGATCATGTCAGTGTATTTACCGGTTTGAAGAAAGCCACACTGTCATGGAGCTCAGAACTGTACAATCCTCTCTGAATAAAACAGCGTAGGCCAGCCAAAACTTGCTGGAAGCGAGACACTATTTTCTAAAGAAGGTCGCATTTTTTCGCATGACATCTTTTTGGGAGTTCGCTGCAAAATCCACTGACAAAGCCGCATCGAGGTATTCCTACTATTCTCTGGTGTCGGACAGGTGCTGGGGATTCTTGGATTGGTATTGGCCGAATCTCGTTTTTATGGTTTGATTTGATCGAACAGCTTGATTTTTCTGGGGTCGAAGGAGGAACCAGAAGCAGGCATGTCATATCCACAAATAGCTGTTGCCACAGACTGCATAGGTCAAATGTGGAACAAGGCATGCATGACAAGTCACTCCAAGTTGTTTGAACTGTTTTCTTGCAATACACCCATCAAGTTCACTAGCAGGCTTTTGCCGCAGACCTCCCCAAATGCCAGTGAGGTTACCATCGGATTGTCAAAGCGGTATCCCCACATGACAGTCTAAAAACACTCAAGTTGACAGCACATCATACAAAAAGACCATTGACCAATAAGAGCTCTTGCGCACCACAGGTGTGCTATATTTGGCGTTTCAACTGAGGAAGTACTGCATGAGCGCCTCACTGGCTGTGGGCCTATCTTTTCCTGTGGCGACTATGGCGAAATCGGCGAAGATGGTGCCGGTGATGTGGCTTTGATTGAATGGATGGTGGTTTGGACTGAAATTGCATTGGACTCTAGGATTACCGAGAAGGGTACTCTTACCACATCTCACCACCCCCTCTCCAGGCAAGCCTGCGCATGTTCATCCCAACCGTCAAGTCCGTTGGGGTTCCCACCACACAGCTCGTGCGCCGTGAGGATTGGCTCACTGGTCTTGGGCTCCGCCCGCTTCAGCTCGGCGGAGCTGGGGCAAGCGGCAGCCATCGTGTCGGGGACAGGAGCGGAAGAGATGATGAGAGGAAGCCTGTGATATCTTTGTTGACACTTGTTCCCAAAGACGAGTCTTTTCCCGGTCCAAAGCCTGCAGTGCCTATAGTTTGTAAATGTGTTTGTGATCCTGTGATGAAGCGGAGGAAACATCTTTCGGGGTTTTGTCTGTGCGTTGATCGCTCGGAACGTCTGAGCTGTGGAGGACTTGTGTCCTTTGCTGAAGGCAGACACAAGGACTTGCTGGTTGGGTTTGTGAAGCTTTGAAGCTTCGCTGGTTATCGCTGGTTCAGTATTTTTGCTTTTGGGGATGCGGGATATCTATTGTGATGTGTCTCAATAAAGATGTACTACGCTTATCCTGCAAAGTGCTTTGCCACCTTGCAAACCTCTGTTGCGGCGCATGATCGCCTGCAGAAGACGGGTGCCAGCACGAAGATGGGGATCTTCTTCATCCTGAGCTCACTCTTCTTTGATGGCCTGGACACCTGGTTGCTTCTTGGGAGGATCGTGTCAGGAATCATACTCCACCTAAATCCTCTGTTTGCAACAAACCTGCAGGAGAGATGTGCGTAGTGACTTGCATGGTCTCCGGCTCATACAATCCTTTGTTCGCAGTGGTATACTTTTGGCAAGTGGAGGTTCCATTGGTAGTGCAAACAGCAGGTTTTCACTTGATTCAGCTTTTGCGCTGGCATTTGCTTGCCCCACCGAAGGCGGCTTGTAACGGGATAGCAGCACCACAGAAGAGGACGTTTTCTAGTTGTAAGTGGGTACGGCACAGGGTACGACTAGTGGTGCTCCAACTAATCAGTGCAACTTCAAAGCAAACATGTCAATGATCAGTTGGACCTCACTGACCTCACGGTTGTTCAGCCATTTGTTTTTAAATGATATCTTTTTGTCTCTCCAACCACGAGCGCTCCATCCACGTCCGCGCTTCATCAGGTGTGGTCAGTGGCTTGCAGGGACGCCTCAAGGCCTGGTGGGTGGGCGCAGCGAGACCTGGGATGGCTCAAAGCTGGGGATGCTGGAGACGTGATGATTTGGAGACCCAAATTCTTCAGCAGATTGAGAGCTAGATGAGATCGATCTATGGATATCTCATGGATATCCATGGAGAAATTTGGCATTCGACGATAGATCCATTCGATGAATTGATGGATAGATTCTCTTCGTGGATCAATCTTGACTACCACGTTGGTCTCTTCCTGTCTCGATGGAAGACCCCGTGTGTAGTGGTGCATCGCGTACTGAGGCTCGGTGCAAGACGGAAAAGAAAAAGGCGAAACGGCCGAGGGCAGTGAAGGGGTGAAGGCCGAGGGCAGGCCGAAGCGAGCCCTTTCTGAAGGTTCTTAGGATTGAAGCGACTGTGGATGGAATTCTGGTTGTGAGGGCCGAATGTTTCTTGGACGTCAAGGCAGTTTGTGAGGGCCAAGCTTTCAAAAAGAAGGTTTGGTCGTCAAGCCAATCTTGCACTCAACCCCCGATAGCATATAGGCTATGCCCCTAACAAACCAAGATAGGCTCCAACCTGCTAGAGGAGGACAGTCTTGCCGACTCCTGAGGCTACGGTGGCTATGCTCTTTTGGGGCAGTGTATCCGTATTCAGTTGTACTTTGCCCTTTATGCGGAGCGCATTGCACCATAAATTGTTCAATCTGGAGTTGGAAATCAGATACCTACAATGACATCTCTGAGATTGTGCGCTCAGCCGGATTCCAGGGATACCCCGTCAGAGCTCCAAACCACACAAAAGAAAGATTGAGAGATGGCCACCATGTGGGACTCAGCCATGTGGTGAACCAACAACTGCTTCAGAGGAATTCATACTCCCTGAAGCCATCATGGTTACTTGGATGGCATGGCACCGAAAGGATGACCATGAAATCCGAATACCAAACCGGTGGTGAAGTCTTAGTTCTAATAGCTTCTTGTTACTACTAGTAAGGCACTTGTTACTAGAAGCGATGCACTTGTTCCTAATAGCTTCTTGTTTCTAATAGCTTCTTAGTTCTAGAGAAGTTCGTTTTACTTGCATGCCCGGAGCAAAAGGCATCGCTACGAGTCCGGAGCAAAAGGCATCGCTACGAGTCCGGAGCAAAAGGCATCGCTACGAGTCCGGAGGGGAGCTCCTGGCATGACTAGTAAGGCTCGACTGGAGGACGCGGAGTCGAACGGAACCACCTGTTGGAGTCGACCGTCCCACCAGGTTCATCATTACGTGGTGATCTCAGAGCGGTCCGGGGAATGGACGGAATGGACGCATGGCTTTTCATCCTTCCAGCATCCTTCAAAGGAATACTGCCTGGTAGTAAATTCCCTTATATAGATGCCTTATATGAAGCCTCTTCATAAACAACTATATAGTAGGATCTAGTAGGTAATATTGTCACTTGCAGTAATTCTTCCGAGGCACTGGAAACTCATGCTCTAGAGTCTGTGAAGCGTGAGCAGACCGAGGATCTCATGTTTTGGACGAATCTGTACATGGCACCTTGCCTGCAGTTCGGACAGTGCTTACGTCGTGACCTCTTGGCATTGAGCACTGTCTATATCTCTGTGGGTTCTGGCACGAAGAAGTGCTTACGTCGCGATCGGTCTCCATCAACCTGCAAGCACTTCATGGATCGTCGCCCTTTCGACCAGAACAGCATATGGTGGAACGGTTCCTTTCACGCCGGTTCCTTTCCACACGTCTCGTTGCAAAGACACAGATCCTTCATTCCTTGGCCGCTCGAGGCTGGGGCATCCCTGCTCTTTGCCTTGGCGCGCTCGGAGATGAGGGAGGCCTGCATCGGGTCGCCGCGATCGCCGGTCCGGTGGTGTGGTGGCTTGTTCCAAGCGTGGCAGAAGGAAGAAAAGGCCCGAAAGACCGGCGGGAAGATGTGGGAAATCAAGGTGCAAAGTTACTAGTAGCACTCTTGCTACTAGTAGCGATGCACCTGTTACTAGTAGCCCTTGTTACGGTGTATATACGGTGCCCGCCCACAATTGGGTTTAATGATTGGATGGTTCTGTCACCACAGCTCCCAAAACAGCCGACAACGAGACTTCAGACCCTTGCATAAAAAGGACGCCTCTTTAAAGCACGGGGAGTGCTCGTTCGGCTCCGGGTCGTTTGATTGGTTTCACCTGGGCTGTGTGCCGATCCGAATCCGGATCCGATCCGCGAGAAGAAGCCGATCCGTTTGCCCAGGGGTCGAGGTTCTGTCTGCAAAATCCGCGGCTGGCGGGAAAGATCTTGAAGTTTGCCACCTGTGGGGCATTGGGACAGGCCCGGATGGGAGAGGGAGAGGCAAGGAGCAGAGAAGCCTTTTTGAGTTCGAATCATTTGGAATCAGTGCTTTAGTTGAAGCCTTCACATGTTCTCCTTGAAGGGTAGAGTGATAGAGTACTCCGAACAACATGTTTCACTGCTCCTCAGCCACACTTGGTCACAGAGACATGCTTGTCGGAGTTACAACGCACGGTTGTGCACTACTGAAGCGTTGATGAACACCCCCAGCCCTACCCGAATCTGCGAGCAACTGGTCTAAATCTCCAGACATCTCTGTTCCTACAATGCAGTAGGAATTGTAAAGAATGTGGATGAGCAAGCATCCAGATTCTGGAATCCGATCTTGACCAATGGGTACAGCAGTGTTGCAGAACTTCAGATCACACATTTTCAAGAGACTTTCAGTCGCTGCTACTTTGGAGGAACTTATGCAGAGCTTGCCCTAGGGGTACCTAGAGTATGGTTTGTGACTGGCTTTTAGAGCTTCGACCACTTGATGTTGTTTTTGCCTTTCTGTACAATTCATATGGTTCTTCGCAACCTAGAGCGGCCTTCGTTGTGGGGTGTGAAGAGAGGGCGGTTTCACATTCCAAGCATCGTTGCTCTGAGATCAAGTGCATAGCATTGGCATTATCGACTGCGGTCCTACGTTCTTTCGTTTTGTTGGTTTGTCACGTCAGACAACAGTTATAATGGACCACGGTGGGGTACAGCCTGCCCATGTACTTTGTAGAGACTTGCTTGCTGTTAAGGACTTGCTTGGTCAACTGTTCGTTCGGCATGTTGTCAGGCCTGTGTCTTTTACACCATCGCTCACTTCGACAGAGACTCGCCTTGAAGAAGCGCGTGTGCGGAAGAACCGACGTTGTAAAGCTTAGTTTCCTTGGCGCTCATCTTACAGGTAGAAGGTTCCGGAAGGTTGTTTGTTCATGAAGGTTCATGAAGGTTCATAGAGTATCAATTCGGTTCTCACCACATGATCCACTTGCCTTGGCACCTTTTTGGACCACTTGCTGTTTTTCTCCCCAGGTGTGGTGTGCTCGGCCATCACGACCACTCGGAAGCTCCTCTCGGTCCTCATCTCGGTCGCCGAAGGTGTGACCGTTTTCGTCCGGCTGCTTCGACGGTTCGGTCCATCGGGCCGGAGCAGGTCGTCGCCGGTGACATGATTTTTTTTACACTAGCTTCTTGTTACTACTAGTAAGGCACTTGTTACTAGTAGCGATGCACTTGTTACTACTAGCTTATTGTTACTAAATAGGGACACCTGGCTTCTGTGACACTCTGGTTTTCACGCTCACAGGCTCACAGGGCGACCTTTCTTTCTTTCTTTCTTTCACATACCGGACAGGTGACGGCCTTCCCTTCTGGGGCTGGGTCGGTGTGGCGATCTCATCGGTTGGCATTGCAGGCTGCGGCCGGGTGGTTTGCTCACAGGAGTAACGTTTCCTGAATCGACAGGGAGATGGTTTTGATGGCATGAAAACAATGGAAGAATGCCTTGCCACAACCCTGACAGACAGCTTTCAGTTTGATCTGCCATCAACTACTTGGAAATGCTGTTTTCTTTGAGATGAGGTCAAGTTGCTGTGGTGGACAAGAAACAGTCCAGCAGCTCGCATGCAAAAGCTAGTGCTTCTTTCTGGCTCGGTTCTGTACCCGTCCATTTTCACAGGGAGGGGGGTCTGTAAGAGGAGCCCTCATCGTCATTAGGCATTAGGCCCACCAGGTAGAGGTGGCAGAAGTAGGCGACCCGAGGAACTCAGCTGCTGGACTGGACAGACGTCGTCGCTGGAACGTTGGAGCTGTCGAGCCCGATATCGGATGATGGGAACGGTGGGCTTTTGCTATGACCCCACAGGAAATGGCCACCTTGTGCTTTCGCACAAGCAGGCAGCATGATGACTTGAGCTCCAGTCAGTTCTTCAGCTCCTTGAACGAAACTAGTGGCCAATCTGCACCAGTCACAAGGGCAGTTGTTTGGGACTTCTCCAAGAACACTGCCTCTCTTGTTATTGCCGGGCTGAGGTGCTCGAGAGTGAGCGTAACAGCCGCCGCAGGCCCCGACCAAAGCGTCGCGCCGTTCCAAAGGTGAACGCGGAGCCCAGGCCTCGACCCTCCGCGAGCTGCACTTGCTGCATTCCACGGCATGTTCCGCCCCCGGGAGTTCACGAGCGGAGTTCACGAGCCGCATGAGCTCCGACTTCGTGTGCGTCGAAGGCGAGTCGTCGAGGTCGTTTTTGTTCGAGAAAGAAGTCGCTGCTGTAGGTCCGTGCATGAGAGATGTCCGCAGGTGTTTCAGCACAATGCGACGAAAGACCGGGGTTTGGATGAAGGAACAACATCAAAGATCAAAAGGGACAAACACGGAAACATAATATACATTGGATGCCTTGGCCACAAAAAACACCTTTGACATTGTGAACATCCTGTAACCTCAGGAGCACTTCACTTTGCAGGAGATATAGGCAAGGGCCTTTGCGGCTACGGCTACGGCATGAGTGTCACGCTGACATGGCTCACTTCTTTTGCAGGAGAGCCTTAAAAGATGAAGGCAAACACCAAAGTCCCTTTTCCTTGCTCCGTTCGTAGCGATGCCCTTTGCTCCTAGTAGCTTCTTGCTCCTAGTAGTAAGGCCAGGAGCCCCTAGTAGCTTCTTGTTCCTAGTAGCGATGCCAGGAGCCCCTAGTAGCGTCCTTGTTGACTGTGGTTTCAGGATGCTTCTTTGGCCTCTTTGCCTTGATGCACTTCTTTTTGAAAGAGAGTGTGTGACATCGCCCGATTCACAAGGGTTTTTTTTAGCATAAGAAATGGAGCGCTTCCAGTCAGACAAGATGGTCAAATGCATCAACCCCCATGACCCCGGGCAAGCAGATGTTGTTGTCCGCTTATCTACACTATGGACATCACGGAGCTTTTCCTTGCAAACCTGCCCCAAATGAATCAGTGACCAGCAAAACCTGCCTGTCAAAACCGCTCCTCCCCAAAAAGTGATTCAGTTTGTGCACTTCAAATCACCCCAGACTCTCAATCCTTCGTTCACTTGGACTGCCGCTTTCAGGAGGCCTGCGGGTGGAGCGCTGTGTGGGTGGCCTCAGCGTGGCTGAATGTCAAGACTTGGCCGGGTTGGGTGCACAATCAACAGCTCCCAGGGGAGGTGTTTATGAAGAAGAGGTCCAAAACCCCTTCGGGAAGAAAGGGAATCAGCTGAGGGAGGCTGTGCGTTTTCGCCCTTCCTTCGGCCCCCAGGCTTCGGAGGCTTGCTGTCATCTTTGCATGAAGACCACGGAGCAGAGGACCGATTGGTGGAGAGTCCGAGGCTGGGAGGCGATGTCTAAGATTTGGCAGCTGACACCCAGCTCCAGCAATCGTTCAAACCTGAAAGCGCTCAAAGAAGGGGACTTCGAATGAACCAATGACCGGCGAAGACCGTTTGAGAAGCAAATCTTCAGCCTTGCATTAGTCAGAAACCTCCAAAAGGAGTGGTTGACTTCCCTGACACCAAAACGCATTGCCTTTAGGCCAGTCGCCCAAATTCGCCAAGCCACGACCCCGTCCCCGTCCAGAATCCAGTGTGGGCCAACGCTGTCGAGGAGGAGGTGGCCCAACGAAGAAAGCTACCGCCTGAACAGCCCGGCACTTGAAGTTCATGGGGCAGAGGGGCATAGAAAGGTTCGATTCGAGGGTGTAAAAGCCCGAAGGTTGTATACGGCGTCCTCAATCTCGCCTGGAGAATGGCAAAGATGGCGGCTAAAGACTCCCTTGCCCTGGGTCTTACATTCCGAGCCACATCCATCTGGTGCTCAGGTTTCCAAATCCACAGAGAATTGTTCCCATCTCCGCCAGGCCGCGGTCTGGCTGGATCAACGACGTGGTGGCCAGAGCAATAGTGCAGGAGTGGTAGACCGGTTTTGCAGCCCTGCGGGTGGTAGATTTATGTAGGTATTAAGAGACCTTTCTTGGCCGAAGGACGAATGTCAGAGACTTGAGTGTGTTGTTGATTTCCCTTCCAGTGATCCAGCAACGGCAAAAGAAACGTGGAGACTTACTAAAGCCTTGAGCAGATCCGTGCCACCTCTCGTTGCTGCTCTTTAGCAAGGGTCTCTCGTTGCTTCTTTAGAGGCTTCAGCACAGGTGCATCGGACCCTTTGGGGGAAACTCACCAGCTTGCTCGGAGTTGCTTTTTGGTTACTCACCAAAGATATCAGCTTTGTAAAGCCCTTCGTGCATTGGTGTGGAGACCGCCTTTTTGTCGACGCGAGGCACGCAAAGGAGAGCCCATCTTAGAGTTGATGACAGCAGCACAGCAGAGGTGTGAAGCTATGTGATAAGCACAGAGGTTGATGACTCGCGCGAGAAACTCGTGGTTGTGAAACGTCCACCAGACACCTGTTTCAGGGGTCAATGTCCGGGGCATTGTGATCAGTGTGGACTAAAACAACCTTTCGGCTTTCAACTCCTCTTTCGCTGCGGTCCGGGTGGACCGAACCACCGATGGGTGACCAAGAGAACGGACCGACCTCTGCACCGGTCAGGCGCTTGCTGAGTGGACAGAAGGTGAATGTGAAATACCTCCAGATGGTCGAGGCCCCCTCCACGCACCGCACCGGGACTGCACAAAGCCGGATGGACTGAAGAGCGCGTTCTTTCTCACCGCGGGGGTAGGGCGGTTTGAAGAGCCACATGAGTGGAACTGACTATCATAGCCACTCTACAGAGACCTCTCATGTGATGAGGCAATGAAACCATCTTTCAGTCACGTGCTTTGCGTGGTTCGCCGAAGGTTGACCCAGGGAGATGTCTGGCATCAAAAGGAGCCACAACGAGTGTGAGAATTATCCACCCATTTTCGTGACAAGAATTCTACCATTTTCAACGAGAAATTCCGGCGGTAGGATCGCCCTGGGACTGCAGATGTGATTGAAGGCCCAAATATTGAAGGTAGTGGTTGAGCTCAGAATTTCTCGACCAGTTGGCCTGCTGGACCAAAGAGCACTGGCGAGCCTTTAAACAGTCTGAGTCTGAGTAGAGATTTTACTGACTTTGAGTATCCCGAGTAAATACACCAAGCTTGCCAGAGGTCAAACCCATTGCCTCAAACCTCCTGGTAGACTGCTAGCGGATCCCCATTTGGCCAATGCAGGCCATGAATTCCGAGAATCTTCAGGCAGCTTTGACGGAGGCATCGAGTGATCCGTGATCCGTGAGATCGTGCAACACCCAAACGTCCGTTTGACAGCCGTCCATCCACAAGTCGCCGTGAATGCCATGTCTTTGATGTCCAGCATAGAGACATGGCACTGCCTCTGTCTTGGAGCCTTTGCTTCGCGGAAGGTGGCAATGAGATTTCAGAAGAGAGCGAATGCTAACAAGTACGGTGCCTTTGGCGATGCAAGAGATGTGCCAAGTGGTTTGCAACCCTACTTGCTCCCGAGTGGCTTCAGGTGTCTATATATATATATAATGTAATAATATATACATATACATGTGTATTGTATAGGTATGCACTCTTGACCTTCTATGTGTATAATGCATTTTTGGTCGCTTTGTGGCACTTCCTTTCAATCCTTTTCAACCTCCAGCCAGCTAAGCAACAAACGCTTGCAGATTGAACGGCCTGCAGCGATCATGACGTGCAACGACATAATGCCAATACGAAGAACCCCTGGCACGATGTCAGGTTGAAGTGAGACAGTTTCATCACGTAGCGATTCTGCGATTAAGTTATGTGTTCGGATTCTTGTCCTTACACTGCCACATTGGACACAGATCTCAGATTCACTCAAAAACACCAGTTCCTTTTTGGAAGAAGGCACAAGAGAAGCTCCAAAACTTCCAGAGGGGAAAGGAAGTCTTTTGCAGAAGGACTGCCTTTGGTTGCATTACTTTCTTGGATGGAACTTCCCGGGTGAACTTTGCCAGCAGTATTTGGCTTGAACGGAAAGTTGATCGAACACAGAATTCGACAGGTTTTGCCTTGAACATCTATCCAGTGCTCTCTGAAGTACAATGTTTCAGCATAGCTTCTAACTTTTTCTAACAAAGAAACTGGAGGGTGCCATTTTTGGATCACATCCGCTTGAAATTGAAAGGGAGCAAAACGCAAGAACAGACCCCCAGCCTGTAGCTTGGGTGTCTCCATGTTCCGAACCCCGAATTCACCCTAACCCCCCCCAAAAAACCTAACCCGGTGCTTCTGTTCCGAAGCATTGATCCCTTCGACTGGGGCCGAACCGAGGCCTCGGTCCGACCTGGCGACAGAGGGCCTGGGAGATCGTGGAGCTGCTGCGCCAGGCCGAGGAATTGAAGGAGAGGCCGTGTGGATCGGGACGGAGATGCGGCTGCCAGTGAGATCGGGACGGGATGGGGACACTGGTGGAGAGCTTGAAGCGGTGATGGGGGGTTGACGCTTTGAATTGCAGGAACTATATTCAGGGAGACGAAGGTATTTTGGAAAACAGAAGCATCTGTCTAATTGCTGGAAAATGCAAGTCCTCAAGTGAACCCAGAGTTGGTGGTTTTCTGTGGACAACCGGGTTTGGGTGTCCAGCGGCCCTGACTGCAGCAAGGCATTTCCTAGCAACACCTTGTACGGTACAAAACCCCCTTAGTTCCCCCGAGATCTCCAGATAGAGAATACAAATTAACCTACTGCAAATGAAATTCCACCTCATGCATCTTCAGGGAGAACACTCTTTTCTATCATTAGTGTCCATCCCAAACGAATGGATGCCATCAGCACCCTTCTACCACCAGGTTTTCTTCCACTCAGGAGGACTCCGCGCAGTGTTGGCGTCGGCGCTTTGTGGTGGAAACCCTGAAGGCTCATCGGATCCTTGAGAACAAGGCCGAACAGCCGGCCGGGCCGGGACCCGGGCCGTCCGGGTCGGACGGTTTTTTAGCAGCTGCCAGAATGGATGTGCTGGTGAATGGACGGTTTTCGATGTTTGAGGCGTCTTGACATATCTGTTCAGTTAGATGACCCTGTGTAGTTCTCAGATCTTTGAAAGCGACGAAGCTCCCATTGCCCGTGACGTTTCCACATCTTCCAGGGTTGGCACACAGGCTTCTTGACACATATGCGATCTTCCAATCAGTGCGGGTGGTGTTCAGAAAAAAAAGACACGGTTGCCAGGAAAGCTTTGCAAGCAAGATCCAAAGGTTGGGACTCTCAGAATCTTTGCTTAAAGGTGCCATGGCGAGGTCTGCCCTGCTCCGGGCTGCAGTTTTTGTGTGGCTCTTCCTAGAAGCGTGGCCAGTGGTGTGACTTACACTTGCATTGTAGTGGGATGATAGATAGTATCGATATTTGATTGGTAGTGACCAGACTTAGCCAAGGGCCCCACTGCTTGTCATCCTGGGCCTTGTTCTTTTTCATCTCCAGGATGGAAGATTTTTGGCCACAGCCTCTTGGCCATGCCTGGCACTCTTGCCTGTTGGGTAACTCCAGATTCAGACTGTGAGAGGCAAACTTATCGCTTCATGGAAGACGGACCAAACCCTTCAACCCCTGAGGCATCTGCGAATGAACTGTTTCTGCAAAGTTATATATTTGTTTTTCTTTGATTCATCACTGTTCTAAACACGACACTGCCTTGTTTCTTGGTATGGGGGGGGGCCTCCTTGGAAGGAACGTACAGGTTACTCTCCCTGAAGTAATCATGGAAGCGGACAATGACCCCTTGGATGACCATTTTCCTCTACAAAACAGGATCTCCACTTCCATGTGGTCGTGACAGATCTCACCTCGTTGAGATCCCTCCTCGTTTGGATGGCAGATCTCGTGGGTGAGGCAGATGTGACCCCGTCGCCTCCGTCGCCTCGCCTCCCAGGTTTCATCACATCTGTCGACATGCGGAGGATCTCGCCCAGCTGGTCCCACTCGCCGTGGAGGCCGAAGGAGCGGAATCCACCGGGATCCGGGGAAAAGCGGGGGGGGGGGCCGGTGTGGTTCCACACGGGAAACAGGAGGGACATCGGCTGAAGTCGGGCGTTGATGTGGACCAAAGGAAAGAAATCATTGAAAGCTTGTGCCAGCTGCGGAGGCGGTGCCGGACCTGCTTGTAAAGGGACCTCCAGGTAAGTGGTGAGACTATGAGTAAGACCCATTGGACTTCTCCAAATACCTCACCTGAATAGGACACTTTTGAATGAGAGACGCCCTCTCCTATAGGACGGGCAAAGTGAACGAACAGATGCACAGATGGACTTGTTTCGATCCCTTTTGGCCAACTCCTCACCCCTCAACACCCCTCAACACCCCTCAAAGGGGGAGAAAAAAAGGAGCAGGGTCTTTCCAAGAAACCACTGCGAGGAAAGGAGAAGGCTGAGAACACGGAGAACACGGAACATGCGGAGCTCCAGCCATCGCCCTCGTGCGTGATCCCAGACAATTCCTTGGGTCTTTCCGGGACTTGTGTGAAGCACACGGAGCAACGGCACCCGACATGGCCATGGCCATCCAAATGATTTCACCGCCAGAAGGTCTGGCTCTCAAGCCCCACGAAGACTAGGAACAAGTGCATCGCTTCTAGTAAGAGGTGCCTTACTAGTAGTAACAAGAAGCTATTAGAAACAAGTGCCTTACTACTAGTAACTAAGTGCCTTACTAGTAGTAATGGGGTCTGAAATCACCTAAGACCACATGACCAAGGACTCCCCACCGACTCTCGTCCCTGAGCCCGAGGCTTCCAGATGATCGGTGCCCGCGCTTGGTCGGGGCCCAGATGACGCCGGAAATGAGCCTCTTCGGACGTCAGGTGAGGTCCATGAGTTGGACAGGATGTGAGAAAACACAGTTCTATTGATTTTTGTTTTGTTTTTCAATCGTTCGGTCGGTCGGTCGGTCGGTCGGTCGTTCGTTCACTCACTCACTCACTCAGTCAGTCAGTCAGTCATTCATTCATTCGTTCGTTCGTTCGTTCGTTCGTTCGTTCGTTCGTTCGTTCGTTCGTTCGTTCGTTCGTTTTCATTCATTCGTTTTCACTCGTTCATATTTATGTGTTTATTTATTATGTCAAGACGTTTGGAATCCGTTGGAGTTGTTTTTCCCCTTCCTTTGTTCCTTCCGTTTTCATTAGTTACAGTTATATATATAAATATAGTTGTCTTGGCTGACTAGAACCCACCCAAACATGGGCGCGAGATGGCGAGCCGGTGTCCACTGATCCTTACTTTGCTTTTGTGGTCCTTCTTTTTTGTGCAGGAAGATGGTTCAAGACGGTTCAAGTGTCATGAGGGTCATCTTGAGAGAGTTTCGGATTAGTACGATCGACCAACTTCACTGTACATTCTTCGCGCCTCCTAAGGCCAGAGGTGTTGATTGGAAGACGCGAGGATCAAGGACTCCGCAAAAACGAGGGGGTGGGAATTTCTGCAGGAATCCACAGCCAAGCGCCCCAAGGGCATGACCAATGGTCCCAAGGGGTGCCTTGGGAAGAAATCTGAAACCTTCCTTTCGAGATCAACAAGAGACGGGTCTGGCAGGGTCTTCTGGGTTCGCACCGGAGGTCGCTGTCGCGTCGGCCTCACATCTGGGCCACACGGATGGCCAATACACCCGTTCTATGCCCCAACCATCGGGCATTTTCTTCCACAACATTCCACAACCATATGGCATTTGCGTGGTTTGCCGATGTACGTCATTGCAATGATGTTTTCGATTCTTGATCCCAGGATGAATTTTGCCGATGCAAATTAGCAAAGGGATGCAACACTTGGGTTTTGGTCGCCTTCATCGTGCTGGACGACCGTTCGTCCATCAAACGTATCGGTCATGTCGTGGAGTTTGGCTTTGTTTGGCGAAGCGACAGCAAGCCATCATTTACCAACCTTGGTTTTCAATTAGCCATCAAGGCATTGCATGCTCCTAGCATGACAGGCGACCAGATTAAACTGAACAGACCCGAATACTACTGTAGCCTCCAGAAGACTATCCAGTCCGGGCTGTGCGGTGGAGTCATCGACGGCTACCCCTGGTGCAATGATGGCTTAGCGATGGCGATCGAGGGTTTGGCTGTCAATCTTCCATGGTGCTCACGGGCGAACGCTCAGTTCCTCGGATGAGGAACAGAGCTGATCAAAATGATAGGAAGAAACACCAACTGAACACTGGACGCTGAAAAGAGCTGAGGTACATGGAGGGGGATTGGCACTTTGGATGCCTCCCCCATGTGAACCAAAGCTATTTCTGCTGTGGCGATGAGCTGGTCGAGCTGCGAGAGCATGGGGAGAAGGCGATCGCGGGAGCTTGGATGATGTGAGGGCCGCCCTGCTAAGAACTCCAGGTATGCGCTGGAATTTCCACTTGGTTTCTTCAAGACTCCAGGAGTAAGCCAACAGTCCATGAAGAACCCTTTGAAGGAGAGCCGTTTGGCACCGATGCGCCATGGAGGTTGCACAAGAGGCGCATGACTTAGTCACTTAATCAGTGGACATTTTCAACTGGGTGATTGGCGTGTTCCTCTTCAGTCTTCCTCATTCGTTCTCAGTGTTTTCCATTTCGAACTGCCCCGGCCAAACTCGTGAACCGACTTCAAGAGGTGTAGACACGAGTCTGCACAAGAGTCTCACGAGTGATTTTGTTATTTGTCGAACTGAGGGGTGCAGAAACTGCTGGTGTTGAAGTGGGATAAGCCTGGCTGAAGGGCCTGTTTCAGGCAAAAGAACGATTCAAATCCAGTTTCAGGGCTGCTTTTTTTGCTACAACTACTCTATTTACAAGGCACATTCAGGTACATCTTACTGTACCCATCATCATTTGGTCCGGGGCCTCATTTGGTCAGGTGCTGATCTACCGAAAGAGGGCTCTCAACGAAGCGGCGGACCAGATGGATTCCTTCAGTAGCTCGGCACCGGTCAGGTTGGGGGAGTTTGATGTTTTCGTTTGCACTAGGAACAAGTGCATCGCTACTAGTAACAAGTGCCTTACTAGTAGTAACAATATTTGCTATTAGAAACAAAAATCCGACAGAGATGTTTCCTTCGGTGAAGCTTCGCTGCGGGAAGGGCAGGAAGGCGATCTCGGAACTGCTTCTTCTTTGGTGACCAAAGATCCAACGAATTCTCTTTGGAGTGCCACCAGCCCCTTTTGAGAACCGTCTCTTGTGGTAGATCTTCTTGGTCTTCTCCGAGCTAGGCCAAGGCTAGGCTGTACCCCGAACGTTTGGGTGAATACAAGCACTGAAGATCTGAAGATCCATGTTGGGCAACATCACCAGACGAGGGAAAGGAACCTGATCGAAGCCGCATCTTAGCCATATCGTGCCATATTAACACATATTAATATTAACAATAGGATACAATAGGTACTCAAGGTAATCATCCATGCTTCAACTCCTTAGGCGCTCCTTTCTCCAAGGTCGCACCGACCTTTCACGCGGACGCCGCTGCGGTGCCATGGCGAAGGCGCTGGAGTTCCTCGTTGGGAGCTTCAGCGAGGCCCGGGTGCTGGCGATCGGAGGCCTGGAGATCTTACGCTTCGGGATGCAGGACCTCTCCTGCCAGGTGGGGGCCGGGTCTTGCTCTCTTCGTGATGCCGGGTCTTGGAGGAAGGGAACACACGTGTTTCCAGCGGTATCCAAGGCCTTTGGCCTTTTGAGTTGAGCTTCTGGTGTCTGTGGAAAAGGAGTTTCATTTGAGAAACCATGGGGTCGGTGAGCTGTGATGGACTATTTCGCGGTGCAGAGTAGTTAGTAGGTGAGGTGTTTTTGCAGAATGACAGTGTATTGGAGATTTGGTTTGTCAAAGGAAAGGGGGATTTTCCTTTGCCGCAATTGGAGATGCACTTCGGCGGACAAAGGGGTGATGTTTTACAGGTTGCTGGGCCTTGAGTTGTGTGCTGCTGTTTGCGGTGGTTTGGACTCAAAGAAACCTTCTTTGAAAGAGGCGGTGAGTGGTTCATCCCAGATTCCTGTCGCCGAGTTCCAAACGATCTAAAAGCACATTTGAAACCACCAGAGCACGTTCCCGACAGCTATCACGCAGAAATTTGGTCCTTTCACCCCTCGATTTCATTGGCGTCCTCACCTCGCACCATGGCGCGACCGTGCGACCTGACCTTTTTTCGCCAGGTCTGCTGGGCTGCGGAGGAGCAGCGCTCGCAGCAGATCTTCCGCGTGGTTCGCCGGGACTTGGAGGCGGTGCTGCGACGCCTGGGCCAGCTGAGGCGGAAGGGCGAAGCGGTTGAGTCGGGCATCGGTGGGCATCGGTGGATCATGGAGACACAGATTCGTCAGAATGGGTTTGATTGGTCGTTGTGTAATGTAAACCAAATGTAACATGACTTTCCAAGAAACCTCCAACAGCCGCAAAAAAGCTTTGAACCGTCCGCGAAATCACAGGTATGACCTGCCCTCCTGGGAGCCATGCCTACCAGATTGGTGGAAGTCTTTGGCCGCTCCCTCCAATGTGGTGAACGTGAGCGTGCGGAGGGCCGGCACGGTGGATCGGATGCGCTCGGTCAGGCAATGGATGGAGTCGATCGCCGTGGCCATGACGGCCTTAGCGGGAGAATTCCAAAGCCTCTCCTACATCCTGCAAACAGAGTCTGATCTTCCACAGCTCTCAGAACCCTTGGAAGGCCGAATTCAGGAGATTGGTTTTCCTTTGGTTTGGGGTCTTTGGGGGCAGTTTGTCTGGATTTTTTGCTGGTATGGAAGAAAGGTCTACAGGCTTGGTTCAACATGTCCAGCACAGTTCCCGATTCCATGTACACATCTACAGGAGATTCCTTTCCCAGCGTCTCTACCGAAGCCCTCCATCCTGATCACTCTGGACCACACCGACTCCGACCGCACTTGGGCCGACCTGGAGCAGCTCCGGAGCGCCGGCTGGGCGGTGGTGACCGCAGGGCTCCACGAGGCTTCGAGCATGTGGCGGAAGTTCCCCTACGCGTGGCCCGGCAGCTCAGTGGCACTGCCGGGTGCACCCTCCGGTGTCAACCGCGCCCAGCGGTTGTGCTGTGAAGGACCGGTGGAGGTGGGGAAGAAGGACCGGGTGCGGGGATGGAAGGGTGATCGACGTTGGAATATTTTTCTTGTGATCTACCACTTTTGCATGGCTGCAGTTTCACCAAGATTCCTTGGAATGTGCCCTGAACCAAGCTGGAGCAAATCACCAGCCCGCATAAACAACTCACTTTCAAATCCCACGACCATAGTTCTCATATTCAGTATGTAGGCAAATATCAAGAATCCCGTGACCATAGTCATGTTCCTCACGATGGATGCTAAGGTTCACCTTACCATGGTTCGCTGGACGGTCCCTGAGGTGAGCCAACTACTTCAGGGACAAATCCCTGCAGGATGCATGTCAGCGCCTGTGGTGCCTCCCTTCGACCGAAAGGTGTTGGATCGGCCAGCTGCACCGCGGGCGGTGATCTTCATATGCTGCTGGGTGCCAACAACAGATCGCTGTGAGTGGTTATATAGTTGTCCGCAAACACTGGCACCCTCCGGAAACCAACACAACTGGTGGGTGATACTGGTGATACTCATGATACCAGTTGAATAGAATCTACCAATATTAAAAGATTTACTGTAGGACAATCAAAGGTTATTTCATCCTTCAATAGAACATGAAATAATACGATTTGGATATATCTTACCACAATTGTTTTTTTGCTAATATATTTGTATATTTGAATTCCATCATTGACGAATTCAGCGACTTTGCAATTCCAAAATTATTGCCTTGAATTGCTTGAAATGGTGCATTTTTTACACGAGAAGGTACCAACTCAGTCACCATCGCAGCCTCCCCCAAACTTCCCTTTCTTTCACACGTTATTCTGATTGGCCAAGAACTGTGAAGACAGACGCTCAAAATATTCAACAACATCAATAAATAAACAACAAAATGGTGGCCGGTTTCTTCATTGGGTGGATGGTCGTCGCAGCTTCAGGTCTTCACAGTACCTTCTGTGGTGGACATGGAGATCGCCTCTTTGGGCTGCTATCGGCCTATTTGGCGGCCCTGCTGTCTGGTCGCTCCTTCTTCATCGACATGCGCACGCCGCTGCCCCTGCCGAGCCTGCTACATCCGCGCAAAAGGCCCTGGCCCGCGGTGTCCAGCGCCTGCGTGACGTACCGGTGGACCTCCGCGGAAGATCCGAAGAGCTTGGAGGATGACATCCAACTCTTCATGGAAGATGACTCCGAGGTGGTGTGTATTGCCTCGAACTTGCGGCTGTTTAAGGCCCTTTTGAGATATGATACATCAAGTGATTGGGCCTTTGCACGTTCAGGGTTGCTCTCGGGACTCTTCCTGGACCTCTTCTCCTTGGCTCCAATGCCCAGCTCCTTGGTCTCCAACTTCCTGCGACAGATGCAAGGCCGTCAGCTGCTGGGCATCCACTTCCGTGCGGGGAACGAGACCACCTGGTCCGACCCGGCGCGCCACGCGCTGAGCGACCTGGACCTGGCCTTGCGCTGTGCCGCTTCGGTGGAAAGCCACTTGAAGCTTCCGGGCTCCGCCTGGCTCTTGGCGTCCGACACCCTGAAGATACGCCAGCACCCGGTGGTGGAGCAGCTGCACCGGGCGGGCAAGGTGGTGTATCTGGAAGACCGACCGACCCACATTGACCGATCGAGTCCAGAGGTGGTGAGCATCCTTCAATCATGGGCGGTTTGGTGGGTTCTGGCCTTTCATACCGAGGCCCTCCTTTCGCATTCCAACTTCGGGTGGAGCGCTGCGGAAATCGGCCAACGGAGCGCGTTCCACTTCCCCAGCTGTCGCCCCGCAGACGTCAGCAGTCCCTGAGGGCTGGTGCACCTCACAGACTCGCAAGAGCTAGCTCTGAGCTGACGGGTCGCAGCCTGTTGTACACATGTATCCCTGGGATGTGCTGTCTTTCTCATGAATGGCACCAATACAAAAGTACGTAGCACTTCGACCTCGTGGTGCATGCAGTTGCAGTGAGCATATGTGAGCGTTTCAGAGTCGTGGCATGGCATGACACGCTTGTGCCAAAGGAAAACCGTTGTGGAATTGGTGTCCATCAACAGTCGACCTTGGTGAGCCATCAACATGATTCCGAATGATCCAACCGACGTCGTTGTCCCTCCAAATGGGTGAACGGTCGGCAGCCCAACTTTTCCATCGAGTCGGGAAGGGCTATGCAGACTGCAGTTGAAACGGTCAAGGAGAAGATGCAGATGATGATGATGATGATGATGAAGAAGAAGAAGAAGAAGACAAATAAGAAGATGAAGGGAACTGATCATCACATGAGGTTGCAACAACTGCGGCCAAAAAAAGAGCGCCTGCATTTGGTCATGTCTTGGACGCGGCAATGCCGGCACAGCTTTCAGTCTTATCGACGTGTGTGTGTGTGTGACATTCTTTTGGTCTTCCTTCATAACCATACCTTGTGTGTTGTCTGAAGGCATCCTCCGTTTGTCTTGGTGCATTGGTCGGCTAGCTGACGGGAATAAACAACATTGCGGCGTTGTTCGCTTCTTTTGGTAAACCGCGCTACAGGAGCCGATGGTGTGCCCAGTCAGCCTTTACCAAGGAGGAGGTGAAGTGGGAGACGGCTGGATGACTTGATTCACTTGACAACCCTGAAAGGTAGACCAAAGTGTACAAAGCTTGAAGTGATCTTGAAAGCCATGGTTTACTTGCCAGCATAGAAGGGGAGGGCTTAGCGACCTCTCTATGATTCCACCCCCATCCATGACACAGATAGAGTCTATCTGATCTTCGCTCACCTGCAACCACTGGAGCCACCGGACCGCACCGGACCTTCCCCCCCCAGCCGCAGCCGGACGTGACGGTACGTGGACCCGCCGCAGCTAGGTCGAGGACGAGCCCAAGATGAAGTGGTCGCGATCCTTGTCCTTGCGCCTGGAGGTGGAAGCGATCGTTGTTGGAAGCTGCATTTGGGCGTACATAGGGTGACATTTGGTCAAGCCTAGTGCCAGGACAAATGCAGGGGAATGTCGCTTATTGCGTCCCAAAGATGCAGGCTTCCTGACACTGCTTTTCTTGCAGGAACTGATCAAGCTCTGTCTTTGGTGGGCAACAGGAACGTGCGTCATACCCTCGCCCATGCTAGTCTACACTGCTTCAAACTACTGTGGGTACAAAAGCTGCCAGATCCATTCTGTTTCTGAAGTAGCGACCCTCGGTTTACCTGGCGGGAAGGGAAGGTGGTCCTGTTGGCCCTATTCGACCATTGCAATGGGTCCAGGAGAGCAGAACAATGCTGGTGGAGCCGCTGCGAGATTCGCCGAAGAAGCTGCGGCACCTGATGATTCGCAGGCCCCAGAGACGTCTCTGCCAGCAAACAGTTCACCAGTCCACAGAGCAACTCGTCGACGTTCAACAAGGCGATGTTCGGGCCCAGTGGCCATTTTGATGGGAAAAGGTGACTGGTCGAACAAAGAATCATGTCTTGTTTTTTGTTGAATTTTCGGAACGGGCTGCCGTGGGTGATGGCCCCATTTCTATCTCATGTGGTTCGCCCCTGCCGGTCTGTGGGCGCAAGGCCCGTGAAGAAGGAGGCCAAGTCACCCAAGCCGCGGGTGGTGGTCACCGAGGCAACTCCACAGGCTGAGAGCGTCAAGGTCGGGTAACGGACATGAGGGAGCGCAGTGGAAGAAAGAACCTCTGGATGGTCTATGGATATCTGATATGTGGAATGAATGAGGACCGTTAGAGGGTCTGATAGTGAGTGATAGTGATAAATTCAGTGGTTAGCGACTGTAAAGGTATTAAGACCTCCGTCGTAGTTTGCACCACGAAGCGATGTGGCCAGAAAGCACGCAATGACTTCTAGGTTTGAAAACCAGAGACAGCTTCCAGCAGGTTCAGTTGAGGGACGAGAAGTTCTCCTACACCAACAAAGAGCTCTTGCAGAAGCGAACAAAATTGACCAAGCCAGACTGGTCTGGGGTTCTCCCTTCTCCCAGGTAGTGCGTATGTACTGGCAAACACTGGGATCTACTTTGTGTGATGTGCGCTTTGCAATGAGCGCCAGCCGTTTCTCTTTTCGCAGGGGCCAGCGTCTCCGTGGCAGCGGCGACCATCGCGGAGCAAGAAGAAAGACGAGGCCAGTGGAGCTCACCAGCTTCGGGTCTTGGAAGCGTGGTCTGTTCAGGAGCCCATGTGAGTCACTGAGTAGGAGTGGGCGGAACCGCGGAACTGGCCATGGTGTCAGGACACTTTGAAGTTGCAAGGGATTACCCTCCCTCCAACAATCATGGAAGCTGACCAGGACCCCTTTTTAGAGGAACATGATCTTCCGTAATGCCAGGAGCTACTAGTAGCATTCTTGCTACTGGTAGTGATGCCCTTGTTACTAGTAGCTTCTTGCTACTAGCCGCACATTAACACCTGCTTGGGTTAATGCATCCTTTGGGTTATTTTGTCATTTTCTAGTATAGAAAGATGTTCCGCTCCGTTTTGATGTACAGATAGTACACTTCCCAAGCATTCACCTGTCGCCTTCACCCCAAGAAACCTCTGAACCTCTTCCAATCGTTCACCACTCCTGCAGAGCTTTGGTGACCTGGCGACGTGCAAAGAAATCCAGGTCATGGTGCCGGGCCAGCTGCTGACGAAGGGAGGGATCACCAGTTGGGATCTCAGAAACCTCGATCTTGGTTCCGCTCAGACCTTGTGAAGTGGGGAGTCCTATCCTTGCAAGATTCGGTGGGTGGGTAGGGAAGAGGACCTTAAACAAATGTCACGCGGGTGCAACATGTTAGTTTCTGCAAGGCTTCTCCATCCATGAGATTGCGGTTCATGATGTAGCATTGCTCTAGCAACAGCTTTTTTTCCGTTTCCAAACTGGAGACCTCTGCTACGTTGGCCACAATAAGTGCAAAACACCAGAGTTTCTGCACTTTTCTGCCCACGCATCCGAGTGGCCCACTTCATCAGGTTGGAGCGATCTGGGATTGGCCCGCAGGTGGAGCGATTGGCGGTTTGATCTGGTGGAGGGTCTTCCAAACCTGACTGGAGGGGGTGATATTTGTGGGAAAGTAGTGCGGTCAAAAGATTATACAGTAGAGTCATATAGTCCAAGGTTTGCACCCTTGGTGACGCTCGTCAAGCAGAGGATAGCCTCCCTGCAATAGTAGCTACTAGAAAATGAGTGTTTGAAGTGTGAGACGATCCCCTCTGCCAAAGAAACGTGGAAGTGGAATCTATGATTGCTGTGGGGTCCAAAGCTGTTTTCAGATGCTTTAGGTGACGCATATTCCAAAGATGGCGATGCCCAGCAGCCATAGGCTACAGGGTGGATGCATATGTATCATTGAAGCAGGCTTGTTTTGCAATATCACCTGTGATATTCCAAATAGAAGGCATTTTTCATTAGTCCCACTTAACTTAGCAAAATCCCCACTTCATTACGGCATTACCCAATATGTTCGACCACAGATTTCCATCCACGAGACGGATTTCCATCCGAGACGGGACCGTTCTTTAGAGCAGGAAGTCTTCCAGCCAGGGCCCGAGGGAGGGTGTCTGTGTGTGTGTGTGTGCATGGTTGGGTGGGAGAACGAGAACCGGTGAACCTGCATGCATGGTTGATTTGTCATGAACATGAGGTTCACTGGGACCCAACATGCCCAGTTCTTGCAGTTGCCAGTGATGTTGTTGAGAATGTACCAGCATGCGCTTAGGCTTATAGGGTAATTTTAAGAACCGTGGCCAGTGGGAGGATTTGGACAATGTCCGGTTCCAAAGAGGGCATAACATTTTTCATAATGCACCGCAATGTTTAGGAACCTTTCTGGTTCCTCGCAATGTCCCTTGTTGGAACTCCTGAGAAAGGAAGCAAAGAAGGACTTTCTCAGAGAAAGCATTCCGTTCTTCACATGTCGTGATTCTGGAACATCGATTAGCTTGTGCACGTTCCCTGGTGGAAACTATGCCTGTGCTTCAAAGCTATGAACCAACGATCTCCAGATGCGTATTCGCGGAGGAAGGGCTCGCAGCTCTTCTCACGACTCGTGGCAGTGGCTTCATTGACTCAGGTGGACTCAGTGGTGCCAGCAGAAAGCTCAGAGATGAGATTGATTGCTTGATTGATTGATTGATTGATTGGCGCAGCCCTCGACTTGCACTCAACAGAAGATTTTTGTTGCGAAAGACGACCCCGAGAGAAGGAGCAAGGACGCTACTAGGGGTTCCTGGCATCGCTACTAGGACCAGGAACAAGAAGCTACTAGGGGCTCCTAGCCGTACTACTAGGAGCAAGGACGCTACTAGGGGCTGCTTCTCATTCTTCATCGGGCCTTTTTGGAAGCCCAGCCGCAGCGCTGAACGGGTCGGCTCCAGGTGCTCGGACGACCTCGGAGTCTTCTCCGGTGGCGCCGGTGGGGAGCAACAGCGAATCGGTCGGAGGGCGATGTTGGTGGGCCGTTGGCAGGTGAGAGTGGTTTTAGTGCTGTATGCTTCTCATTCATTGATTTGGAATTGAATATTCCATGTCGATCCAATGTATCCAGAGTTCAAGCATATAGCATTTCAAGTTCAAACAACGTTTGCTGCATCAATTGTAGGAATTTTAGTGTTGACATGTTAACAGACATTTATAGGCCTCAAAGCTAAATGTGATCAGAAGCTCTGAAGTGTTTTTTTTTACAGTCCGACCGATGTCGCGGTGTTTCTCCACCTGCCAGTCCCGACCCTCCCACCGGGCGCCACCGTCCCGTCTCCGTCTCCGTTTCGTGAGGCCCGGGCGGTCTCAATCATGGACTCCAGGCGGAGATGGTCGAGACGACGGATGTCGTTCCCGACGAGATGGGCGTCGTTTGGGCTCGGATTTGCTCGGGGTTTTGGGGATGGATTTCTCAGTCCCACGTGAGAAAACGGCAGGACATCACGATGAAAACATGTCCAATTCGCCAGAGTGTACTAGGGATTCAGCAGGATGCAGGGGGAGCAGAAATTCAGGGTGCTCGAAGATATCATCAGTTCAATGGCCTAAAAAGTGAGCGGCTATGTGAAGAGTTCAGCTCACTCCTAGGCTGCCAGCATTCGCTTTTTGTCCAGGTTGGGTTGTTGCCCACATGTTTCAGCTTCGACCCCCCTGCACTCTGGGAGGCCCACATTGCCATCGCTGCTGTCCGAACCTCTGAAGAAGCGCGCTCGGAGGTGCTACCTGCACTTGAGAGATCTCGAGAGCCCTCAGCGTCCTATGAAACATGGTTATTTGATCCGAAGCTGACCCTACAGCGTTGTTTGAACATGGTTAACAAGCATAAACTTTAGTCTGCCTGAAGTATGCAACATGCTGGTCAGTTTGTGGTGCTTTTCATGTCCAATCACCCGAAACAGCCGTGCGGAAGTCGTCATGTTTGGTGGTAGTCAACACACACCAGCCCTTTTGCACGTCGGACAGACCTCCGAATGGCTCATGGCTCTCGTACCGCCACGCGACGTTTTTCGCGTCGTTTTCGTCGCGGAACAGCAAACTGGGCGGCGCGACAGGCCGGTGTCCGCTGCGGCGGTGCGAAGCACCAAGGTGGGTGGATTTCATAGCCACGAAGTGGCTCGAGGAAGTCATCCATTTGCCCTTTCGACCTGATTTGGCAGAACCCACGCAAAACATGCCATTACAGGTCGGCGTGTGGGTTTCGGGGTGTGTCCACAGTGTTGGCAGTGTTCGCATGCGTTCGCAAGTACGAAACATGTTCAAGCTTCTGCGCTAAACAGTGGACTTGAGCGAGTGATGTTGGATCAGTGGCTTGTTTAGCTCAATTGGACTCTTGAAACTTGTCAGGACACCACCGCGAATATTTACTTGCAGGCGGGACGTAGTGATGATATACGAACCAAGGCCTCCAAGGTAGGGTGCTTTGTTTAAGAGTGGGCGTCCTCTTCAGAAATAGAATGATACGAATTGGCACATGGCTCTGAGCTTCTATTTCAGTGTTTTTGTGCGGCGACCTGTGAGGCCTGTGAAAGCCAGAAGCTCTTGCCCAGGTGTGCAGGGCACGGAGGGCACGGAGGGCAAAGAGGGCACGGAGTGCACTAAGCTGAGGACGAAAAGGCAAATGTTTGACATCCATATGTAGCTGGAACCCCTTTGATGTGTGATTTGTGAGGTATGTAATTATTGGGTCCGGTCTCAGCCTCAGCTAAAAAAGAATGTCGTGAACCCAAGAGCGGAGCCCCACAAAAGTGCTACTGCTATAGGCTATAGCGCACACAGTCAAGAAATGGCGCAAACACATGTATCACACATTGCATATAATGTATATACGATACAACATAAAACACGATATGTACATACTTATACAAAATAAATCAATATAATATGTATATAATATAATATGCATTTTATATGCTATGTATATAGTATAACATTACATAATATAGCATATACTATAATTTGATCAACAATAACATAGTACAACCAGTTTTATTGTAATAGAATACTATATAGCGTAGTATTGTTTTTTTACTGTAGCTAAAATGTTAAAACATACGGTGTATATGTATAAGATATGTAATAGAACATACATAGTGTATGTACTGTGAAATACGTATGTATATATATACACATAGTAAATACAATGTATACAATATTATGGCTAGGGGATGATTTCGGACAGTCACATTTTCCTCTTGGCATTAATGTGAACAAATTTCTTGTATCATGTGCCACTTCATACTTGCGAGGCTTCTTGTATGTCATGCTTTCAGGTGTCCCTGGTCCCTCCATGCTTTCCTGGTTGTTGCCTCTTGCCCCTTGGTCTGCTACTGCCATTGTCGTCGTCCAATTTTTCATGCTTGTCACTTGTCACCGCCGTTTGTTGCCTCCTGCAACTGTCCACTTCATAAACGTGTCAACAGCCTATATAGTGCGAACACGAGCTCTAGTTTGCACATTCACCTTCCTGTTTGAATGTGGAGCTTCGCTGATCTGTCTTGGAACATGTTTTCTCTCGGTGCTCAGTTTTCGGCAGCCGTGCGGCTGTGCTTCTTTCACCGGGAGGCCTTCGCCCATCATCACCGGGCACTCCGGGTGCCTGGACGGCCGAAGCTTGGATGATGGGCAGCTGCGCGCGTGTCGTGCGGGGCTGGCAGAGGTCTCAGTGGAAATGGTGGATCTGGAGGCGGATGGGGAAAACAGGAGTGAGTGGCGGATGGGCATGGGATGAAGATGCTAGGGATGGAGATGGGAAAGATCGAACGGGAAGGAGGTATTTCGTGCATTTGCCAGGAGAGGCCTTCTTTGTCCAGGGAAATCATAATCGTTGCCATTCAAGTCAGGTTTGGCCTTTATATACTGTAGGTTGATTGGTCAGATCCGGTTGGTTCACTGGGTGAATCTAGGAACGTTCCGAGAACAGCAACTCTTACAAGACCTTCTGTAAGATCATATGATACCGAATCCTACAAATGATACTGCTGATGCACGAGCTCCCACCTGAAGACCTGAAGAACCTCAACCGAAACTCCTCTGTTCAAGTAGGTCGGATTGAGGCTGATTGAATGCGCCCATCTCACCAGGGGAGCCGGTGTTGCCAGGGGAATTCGTTCCTCTCGGACGAAGCCATTGGAGACTTCCTCGTTCGGGCCGCAGTAGAGACAAAACGGGTGGGGTGGAGACCCAGTAGAGATGGTTTTTGGACATCAAGAGTTGTGGAAATTCTTCAGATTTCTTCAATTGATGTACACCCGGGAAGATTTCCGTAAAAAACATGAACATGGAGACGATTTTTCTCTACGACCCAGTGGTTTTCAGGTTCCATGTTAATTTTCAAGGGTGCATTTATTTATACATACTTTGGATTTTCCACATGAGTGAGCACTGAGGCATCGGTGATGGAGGTTCTTTTCGGCACAGGTGACATGGTTTGGCGGTCAAAACAAAACCGCTTCAGCAAGGCGGTGATTGAGGATCTTTGGTTTGCTGCCAGATCAAGGGTAGTGGGATAGCCCTGGAAATGACGCTCTTCACATGGGTGTTACTGAAATGGTTTGACCATTGAGCCTTTAACATTCTACGGAAAACGGCTTCTGTAGGTGGCCAACCTGAAGCGCTGAAGATTCTTCCGCATTTTTGTGTCTTTTGGGGTGCTCTCTGTTTCAAGAGCCCCCCAGACGTCGCTCCCAAATCACTCCAACCAGCCCCAGGCGTCACTGGGAAGCCCCCCGAGCTTGTCGTCTCTTCGACTGCCTCTTGGGAGCGAACGCAGCGACACGAGGGGTGGCGTGCGGCACGTACTGCCCGTTGGGAGTCGGGAGGCAACTTAAGCATAGATCATGACCAAGTATACTCAATTCCGATAGTTCAGAATGAAAGGCCGAACATTGTAATTAAGTTGATTTAAGTTCCGAGTAGACCCAATGCTTGTGGAACAAGAACAAGTGGGCAGCAGCATTTTCATGAAACTTTATCGTCCTTGCTTCCAAGAAGTATAGTTTACTTGAGCTATGCAAGAGACCCAGGTTTCGTGGCTTTCATCAATCATTTGGGGTTCCATGCTTGAGAGCACATACCTTGCAACTTGCAACTTCATGGAGTATGTTTGAACGCAGGACACCAGAGGACAGGACTTTTCTGGAAACCAGCCAAGAACAAGTTCTAATCTAACCCTGCGAAACGCAGCTTTGACTGAGGAAAGGCTGCTCCGGCGCTGGATCTCACACTGCCTCAGTCATGCCTCTGCCTTAGATCTGAGGGCGTGTGGGCCCCTGCGCCCCACTATACCGCATGCCGACGGCAGGTTTCAGTGTCTTCACACGCGCGCGCGGGCGCGCGCGCTTTTCGTAGACACCTGACATGGTTTGACATGGTCTCTTCCTGTAACTGTATTATGCTTATCATTGTACACATGGACACCCTGCAGATAGGCAGCCAGGCTGTCAGGGATCAACATTGGCAACTGTAGATGTGTCGAGATAGGTTCACCCACCAGCTTTGCTGATGTCTGGACCAGTGACGAGGAACCTGATGCGAAACTCCGTTGCGAGGAGTAGTTTCCCGAAATGGTTGGGACAATGTTTTGGTTGCTTGTTGACTGCTAAATAAAATGACACATTCTTGATTCGTGACCATCGCTTGGGTTGATTCAAAACTGATTCGTCTGCATTCTGAGGCTCCAGTTGATGCCAGACTTCAACAACTTGAAGACCTTGGTGCCTTGTCCCAGCTGGTCAGGGCGTGTTCACATGCTGTTTCCAGTATGCGGGGGCATCACTGGCACTTTATCCTTGCACAAATGGATGTCGTCGAGCCCACGGGCGTTCGACCAGGCAGAACAAACTGCCAGTACTGGGTGGTGGTCAGAGGTGCAATAAAAAATATCAGGTACAAAAACATCATGGATTTCACAAATTCGATCCCTTCAATTTTTGCCCGGTCTTTCTTCCTTCCTTCCACGGTCGCTCTCGTCTACCCCCCTTCGACCCTTTTTTCCGCATCGGAGTGGCAAGAGCTGCGCAGCCACTTCCAGTAGCGGTTCGTTCGCGCTGAGCGGGTCTGATCCCGATGGTTTTTGTATGTTTTTGTTTTGCCTGGTGCAACCGCATGGGTTTTTGGACCCTCTTCACTAGGGGATATAGATGGATAGATGGATGTCTTGAAGGGGTTTCTTCTTGTTCCAACACACGGTGCCTCGATGTCCTGAAACGTCGCCCCAAATCCAGGACTTGAGCAGCATCAAGCTCACCATGCAGGCGAGCTTCGGTGAGGTTTCGAGCGAGTGCGAAATACCGCATGATCCAAAAGGCATGCACAGGAATGTTGACTGCTGATCAATAAAGCCCCCAGATGGAGATGTAAAACCATTGTCAAGAAGGGGGTCCTGTAGTCAATCCTCGGAGTCTTCCCATCAGTGGTGCTGATGAGTTCTTTGCAATCATAACATTACGAAAACAGCTGGTGGATGGACGGACAAACTGGTCGAACATGTTCGCCATCTTTTGCACAAAATCAAATCCAAGCTCACATGTAGTTTCTCTCGAGGCAAGACCCAGTCAACCTGTAGTTCATCATTGAAATCCCAGGTTGTGTTTACAGTTCTGATCGGTGTCTGTAGATTGTTGATTCATAAAGCCCCTGCCCAACCCGCCTCCTGGCTTCAATGTCGGTGCCAGGCGTTCAGCAGTATGTGCAGCGTCATTGGAAAGAGCCTGGGCATTGATCAGACTTGATTGAGTGCATTCGGAGAAATCGGCCCGACCTGTCTGGCACTGCCTGGTTGCACAATTCTCTTCTTGTCCCCGCATAAGTGCAAACAATTCCGATCACGGGCACCAATTCCTAACATTGGAAAATGGAGACTGATAACCTCCTGCAAATTAACAAGGACCCTAAACACCACTGGGTGGTAGATGAGAACAGTCTTATATGGGTCCATTTTCATGGTCCATGTTAGTCTGCAGGGGCGTTCTTCAGCACCTTGGGTGAGGGATGCCCTCTGGGTTTGCACCTTGGTGCTTGCTATTCATGACACCAAGCAAGGCACCGATGTAATAAACTTATCTTGTGGCCAAACAGGTGCCTTTTCGGTGGCAGCTGCAAGAATACCAGGACAGTCACCTAAAGGTCTACCAACATCTTTCGGACGCGAATATGTTATATATTGAGAACATTTTAGAACAAAGTGATCATCCAGGGTTCAGAGACTGTGCCAGGGCCAGGTTCCGCTTGGATGCAGTCCGGTTGGAGCCAATCTCCAGTGGAAATCCCTGGCCTAGGCATCCGCGCATTGAGTCTCTCTACTTGGCAGATCTGGGAATTGGAGCATCAGGCAGGGCACGGCTCAAAACGCCAAGGGGGTGTCCAAATGTTGGTTTGGGACGTGAAAACCATGCATCCTGACAATTGGAGAGCCCACACTGCGGACGTTGTTCTACAAAGGAAGATTTGAAGTGCTTCCATTCTGCACTTCCACCCTTTTAAACTTTGGGCTACAAGTCCTCGTAGTTCTGTTTCAATGATCCCAGGCCAAGCAGGTTCCAGCTCTCTCGTGCCCTCCTTGGATGCTTTGCTAAGCAGCCGCACCTTGCGGGAGTCCGGCTGCTCAGCTGACAAGGAACCCCAGTCGACCCAGCGAGCGGAGAAGCCCGGCCACCCTGCCTGACCCAAGGGGTTGGGGATCTTCGGGTGGCCGTAGGATCTACAGGGTGTTGTTAGTTATATAGGTAGTTTAATTGTGGATGCAAATCAAACAGCATCACTGGCCGAGGTGGAATTCGACGATCGTTTCTATCCAACTGGTGTCTGAGGGTGTGACAGAGGGATGGCAAGGACTGCTCCGTGCAAGGTCCCTTCCCTTGTGGACAAGGATCCTACAAACATTGTGGAGCAACCTAGCTCGATAGTTCCTTTGATAAAGTGAGTACACAGGCACTTGCCACCAAACTAGGGTTTATGATTTCATGTAGAACGGGACAAGGATCCAATCCCTGAACATCCCTTCATCCTGGCCAAAAAATAGAAGCCGCTGATGAGGAACGCAATGAAGTGAGAAGTCCCCCAGGTTCACTCCTCATCCAATCCGCATCTTTCTCACCATTCCAACCATCAGACGCCGAACATCCGCAGGTTAGATCTCAGTTGGAATTTGCTGGACAGTGAGGCCGCCGGGCTCGCGCGAGGTGTTGTGGATTCGTGGGCTCCGCGAACGAACGAACCTTTTGGATGAGAGGGTCGAGTGGACGCTTGCCCCCGGTCGATGGAACAGAACCGCCCGAAAACGTCGAGACGGTTGATCGATGGAACAGATGGGACCACTGGGAATTTCATGGAAGCAGATGTAGGAATCCATATAGGAATTCTCCTTTTCTGTTATTTGGGTATCCCTTTGAAATGTCCACCATGGCAATGACACAATGCGTTAGGTAGAAACCCACCGAGAATGGCAATGAAAGATGAGGTCACGCATTAAGACCAATAAAGAGCACTAGTAAGGAGAGGGAGAGCCTGTTCTCGGATTCGGTCTGCCATGGCTGGTAGAACAGGTAGACACACACACACACGATAGACACAGACAGACGCAGAAACTTTCAATGGACATTTCCGAGCTGCTTTGCATCACTTCCTAGCGATCCTTCCAATCGTTCTGACGTTTTGGCAGGTCCTTGTCAACCTTGGAACTCAGGCCTGGAATCTGAGTGATTGCCAAACAGAACGGGGCCGATCCGAGACAGTTGTCGTGACGTCTTCATTCCGACATCTCCTTCAACAACGCGAAAGCAGTGGACATCTGTGCACCAATGCCCTCAAAAGCGACCATATAACTAACGACAGTAATGGACTATAGACTTTTTTGCTACAGATGCTGAAACAGGCAATACATGGCAATAATAGACATGTGAATATTGACATGGACCATGGAAACGACTACTTGCTGCAGTACCTCCATGTCGAGGTCCAAGAAAGCCAGCTGAAGTGCCTTCGCATCGCCGGCTGCGCATCACTGGCAGGGATCCTGAGTGAATCCCGCACAAAATAGATGTGCAACAAAAACAATAATCACAGCATCTTGCAGCCATTCTGCAAGGATTACATTGAGTGACTCACCAAATGGTTCCAGGTATGTTCCAGTTATTTTGGTGGAGTCAAGTCGAAGTCTTTTGCCCCTCTGGAAGATGACTGGAAGAGTTGACAGGTAAAGAAGCCCATTGAGATTGCTGTCTCCACTGCTCGATGGTCGCAAAGCCGATGTTGGCTGGAATGCTGGAAGTGTATAGTTCACTCATCGTACATGGATCTGACATGGACATTCTCATGATTTCTGTGGGGAGCCCCGAACTGGACACTTGACTCCATTTCCCGGCGGGTCTTCGCAATGGCGACAGCGTTCGCATTTTCGGTGCCTTCTCTCTTTCAACATCCAGTGAGCCCAAGCCTTTCAAAAGGGCAAGCTCCTCCATCTTCAGCCTCTTCAACTCTGAGCACCTCGGCGGGCTTCCTTGCTTTCCTCGCTGGCTCCACTGGCGCAGTCAGAAGCGTAGAGCGAAGCGCTCGACGTTTGTCTTCTCGGGCGAAGTCGGAGAAGACGGAGAAAAAGAAAAGGGAACCCTTTAGCAACAAAATCCGCACGGTCTTCGGCCAGATCTATTCCATCTTTGCTTTGCCTTTTGGTGGTGCGGGCAACTTCGCGCGGGTCGACCAGGGCTCCGTGGGAGTGGTCCTGCGCTTTGGGAAGTTTGATCGCATGCTGGAGCCGGGCCGACACCAGTTCAACGTGGCGGTGGAACAGGTCCTCGTCGTGCCGTTGAAAATCGCCTGTATCGATGTACAGCCGCAGATGGTGATGACCAAGGACAATCTCACCGTGACCATCGATGCGGTCTGCTTCTACCGTGTGCTGGATGCGACCAAGGTGCTGTTTGAAGTTCAAAACTACAAGCAGGCCTTGACCAACCTGGTCCAGGTGACCATGCGCACGGTGGTGGGGGAGAATTCCTTGAGTGAGATCTTTGCCCAGCGGCCCCGTTTGAATGCGCGCATCACCGAGTTGATTGATGCAGCCACAGGGCCTTGGGGCATTGAAGTGAGCCAGGTGCGATGGTTTTTCGTCGGACCTGAGGGCCAAGAGATACTGGAGACGTTTTTCAGTACACACTTTCTGGGCCAAATGGGCAAAAGAAACGACTCATCCATTCTGTACATGTTCGTTTGAGTTCAATGGGTGACATGACCCTGGTGGCGAAGGGTTGTGTGACCTGAGCACATATATATTTAGCATTCAAGTTTGTCTGAAAAACTCCGTTCGTCCGTTCGCCAACAGTTATTCCCGAATGCGAAGGTTCTCGTTTAACTCTGGGGGTCTGGGGGTAGAGCCTTGTTCGCGACTCGTTGTCGTAGCGTTCGCAACCGTTGTCAACCGTCCGCAACCGTCCACAACCGTCCGCAGTAGAGCGCTAAGGCGCTGCCATTCGGGGAAGCTTTTGGAGAGAGTTTTGCATGGAAGCGTGACGGGTCAGATGCGTGTGAGATAGCGAGGAATCGTGTGGAAACGTAAGATGTTGAAGTGTGGAGGATGATTTCACTGCGCAGGCGCAGCGTTTTGCGAGATTCGCAGTTTTCTGCGTAGTCACATTGGGACTGACGTTTGGGGAGTGGTGTTTTTTGGGGTGTTGGATGTGGCTGTGGCATTGGGATTTGCGTTTCAGGGTTGCATCGAAGCTATGTTTTCGTGACAAAGTCTCAGCTGAAATGGCGACTTTGGTGGATGGGAGTGTGCTCAGAACGTGTCAAAGCCATTCCAATGTGATGTGGTGCAAACTTTGTTGAAGCTCACATGATATGATATTGTCACTCTTCGTGGCAGGCGTAGTACTTTGTGCGGGTTTTGAGGTGTGGAAGTGCCATTTTTGTGGCAGGCGCAGGGAATCGTGAGGTTACAAAGTGGGGCGGAAGTCACATTTCGTGGCAGGCGCAGTACTTTGTGCTTGTTAGACGTGTGGACACGTAAATGTTCGTGGCAGGTGTAGGGAACCGTGAGGTTGCGATTTGTGGTGGTTGTGGTCCTGGGTGTTGGTGCTGTGAGCTGACTGAGCGCGCGTTTAAGACGGGCGGCGGCGCTGGTCGGGCGCTGGTGCCGCTGCCCATGTCAACAGGTCGTGGGATTCTGCCTAGCTATCTGGGTCTATGCTGGTGTAATTTACATTTGTTCATGAATCTATCTCTTGATCTGTCCATTGTCTATCTCTTTACCAGTTCAGCATTCAGCTTGGTTGTGGTGACAAACTAAGGGACAACTCATCCGCTACAAGTACCCAACTGGCTATTTGCCAAAGGAGCTATCCATCTATCGTGTTGCAGTCCTAAGATGTAGGGCAAACAGCGCGCAAAATGACAGATTCCAGCTCCAAAGCGCTGCAGGTAATGCTCCCAGCACCACTTGGTTTTTTTCCCAGATAGCGAAGATATGGGGTTCTTACTTCAAATTAGGGTGCTGGCTGTGCGCGTGGAGACAGGGTGCCGGGTGCCTCCTGTGAGCTGTCTGTGCGCGTGGTGGGTGCTGGTGCTGGTGGGTGCCGGTGCTGGTGCTGGGTTGGCTGTGCGTAATGGAGAGAGGGTGCCGGGTGTTGGTGCTGTCAGCTGGGCTGGTGCCGGTGCTGGGTGAGCTGCATGGTTGTGCGCGTGGTGGAGACAGGGTGCTGTGCCGGTTGCTGGCCGCGCGCGTAGTGGAGACAGCGTGCCGGGTGCCGGTTGTGAGCTGTCTGTGCGCGTGGTGGTGGGTTCCGGCGCTGGGAGCTGGCTGCGCGCCTTGGTGGAACAGGGCGCTGGTGCGGTATGTGGTGCTGGCTGCTGGGAACGTGGTGGAGACAACAGCTGGAGCAAAAATGACAGTGAGCAGCGGGATGTCAAGGATGCCTTGCGCAAGGCCCACAACCGCTTGAGGAGGTATCCCCACAAGCCGGAGCTGCTGAGATGGAAAGGGGTCAGAGGCCTGCCAGGTTGTGAAAAGTGTGCATGCCTTTTTGATCTGAAAATGCAACCGTTTGGATTCCACCCGTGGGCTGACAACCCCAGTGTCAGGTCAAGAGCAGCATAGTGCCCCGCATGGGCTGGACAAAGGTGGTATAGTGAGGTTGTGCTTCGGAGAAGTTGACGGTTGGCTGATTGACAGATTGACCGGGTCAAAATTACATTGTAAAGTGAATAGGTTTCTGGTTAGATCTATATTTTTAAAAAACACACATATATATATATATACAGACACAAGCAGCTCCCAAAAGGGTGCCTATTGGAGGATAAGAGTGGATATGAATGGATACTCGTACAGAAGGACTCAAGAGCACTATGGTCGCGTTCGGGTGTTGCAAACCAAGACCTGTTGCGCACTCAACTCTCATGGGCAAACTTCTCCAGTCTCTTGTGCTCCGCCCGACGAAAACCAGGGTTTGCCTTTCGCAGTATCACGTTGGGGTCTAGGCCTCCTGGTTCACATGCACATGTGTGTTTTTGCTCGGTGCCAAACACAGGACCCCCAAGCGAAACACGTTGTTTCCTGCAAAAGATGTTCCGGCCCAGAGTGTCATAGACCTTGGTTCCAGTGTCGCGGCCGAGCCGAAGACAGTCATCACGTGAAGCCCACACATGTAGCGCAATGAGGTTTTCCCACGGTACCAACTTTTTTTTTTGGCCACTTGTCTCCGTGACTTCCGTCTTGCGTTCGTCCCCTGCCTTCGCAGCCAATGGCGTGGCCGCGTGAGAGCCTGGAGGCTCTTCTGGAGGGCAGGCCTCCAGCTGAAGATGTGCTGGCGCGGCTGCAGCATCTGGCGCATGTCTAAGCCCACCGACCCGTCAGATTTTTTGCACTGACTCCATGCCATCTTTTCACACCCCCAACACTTCACATTTCCATTGGACCTCCCCCTCACCTGGCTACCACGAGTGACGTGGTCCCGGCTATTGAACCTCCCGGTAGGCACCGACCGGGGACCAGCGAGCGCGTTAGGAGGGCGTCGTGTTTTTTTTTGGGATCGGGGGGCGCATGGGGCTCCAGACGGTGGAGATGGTTTATGGGGCAGAGTCCAAGGCGGAGATAGGCAAGTTTCCATTTTGGTGGATATGGGTGGAGATTGGAATCAATTGAACAGCTTCAACAATGGTTGTTGTCTGTTTGAGGGTTTTCTCACGACCCTCATGAGGTTCAATTGCCATGCTGTTGATGGAATCGATCATGAAAACATTGCTCAATCTGACTGCCTCGTAAGACCTAGAAAGAGTTCAAGGACTCCGACTCTGAATCGACCCACGTCGACCCACATCGATCCATCCACCCTCACTGGTGCAAACCCAATCCCAACGGTCGGTGAGTCCCAAGACCCCGGGCGGTTTGGAGCTTCGGTGATGGAAAGGACCCTGGTTTGAACACCTATGCAGTTTGTTCCAACCAGAATCATGTTTATATGCCTAGTTGGTGACCAAGTTGGTGACCAGTGGTTGTTTTGGGGCTTGAAACTTGAGTCCGCATCAATCGCTGCCTTTCCAGCAGTCAACAAGGTTCTCAATTGCCAAGCTCGCCGAAACGTACTTGCATGGCATATTGTTTGGTGGTCCGCTCTTGGAGTGTTGTGCTCCTGCCTCCTGCAGCTACGTTCTAAGAGGCATTTTTCGCCATGTCGATAAAAACTGTATCTACGCAGCCGTACATGGGCCGCTTGGCTTGAGAGCTAAGATCCTGCAAGTATTGTCTTACGGAGAGGGGATCGTGGAGATTCCATGGAGGGGACTCCCTTAAAACACTGGCACGCGGGGAAGTTCGTCTGAAACGGTCTCGTCTGCAATGGTGTTCGGCCCTCTGGCGGCCTCTGGGCGCTCTTTTGATCTTTTTGGGAAGAAGGTGATTGGAATTGGGAATGAGGCAATCGCGAATCCTCAACCCCCCAAAAAGACCAATGTAGCCTCTTCATCGACAAAGACAACAAAGACATTTGAAGACGTGAGCCTCCCTTTCATCATTTTTTAAAATTAATGGTTCCCGGCCAGGGGGCGTCGTGAGTCTGTCGTCAGTTCGAACAAACACTCCTGGGTCTTCATACACTCATGGGACCATTGACCGCGGTCCGACGGAGCCCAACACCGTTTCAAATCTAGTCGTTGCTTGCGGTTGATGTATCTCCCTCCTGCAATTTCCACACTGTCACACCTCACAAGCCTCCAGGAATCCAGGAATCAGGTGAATGTTCGCACCAATCCACCTGAAGGTCAGCCGATTCGCTGCTGGTCCGTATCCAACTCGGTCGCCTGAATCTCCAAGGCTCCGCGGCGCTTCAAATTGCGTCCGGTAACTCAGTCCGGGCGGCGAGGACCCAGTGTTGCGTGCCTGGTCCGACCCAGTGACGAACGCTGCAAGGCACCCAAGGGTGAAAGAAAGACAGGTCCTGAGAGGTTCAGCTGAGGAGGTATTTCTGCCGGTCTGGCCACTTCGACGTCAATCTAATTCTGTCTGGCTGTCTCGATCTATGTATGTATCTATGTCTGTATGTATGTATGTATGTCTGTCTGTATGTATGTATGTATGCATGCATGCATGTATGTACGTACGTACGCACGCACGCACGTATGTATGTATGTATGTGTGTATGTTTGTTTCTATCTTTCTGTGTCTGTATGTATGTCTGTATCCAACTGAGGCTGCTGCGAGGGCAACTCAATGCGACTCGCGCTCGGCTGGCTGCCCTAGAAGCGCGGGTGGGAGTGACGACGCCACGGAGTTGGAGGAAGACGCCGAAGTTCAGGCTGGAACCGTGACCCTGTGCTTGGTGTTTAGTGTGATCTCGGAGGCCTTCATCCTCCGTTTGAGGCGTTTGATGTTTGGCATCCATTCTGGTCACTCACAGTACGGGGCTCCGGGTGTCCACGAAAACAACGAACTGCGCACCTGTAGAAGGTGAGTTGTTAGACCACAGATCTAAGAATTGGAAGGACTGTGGCCCTTCTTTCGATTGCTGCCACTGAGCCGTAGGACGCATGGTCGGTGGAGCAGGAGGAGCCAGAGGAGCAAACCGGTCGGAGGGGTCTTGCGCTCACGTTGACCGCATGGAAAGAAGCGCGTTTGAGAACTCACGACCCTCTCGACATGTGTCTTGAAGGCCAGGATTGTAGGACAAGTGCACATGCCAGGTCGCACGCGCCACGCATGGTCGCTCCCAGTAACGGGGAGCCGGGTGTCCACAATTACAACGCACTGCGTACCTGTAAAAGGTTCGTTGTTAGACCACAGATCTTAGAACTGGAGGGAATGTGGACCTTCTTTCGATTGCTGCCACTGAGCCGTAGGACGAATGGTCGGTGGAGCGGGAGGAGCCACAGGAGCAAACCGGAAAACAACGAACTGCGCACCTGTAGAAGATTAGTTGTTGGACCACAGATCTTAGGATTGGAAGGAATGTGGCCCTTCCTTCGACTGCTGCCACTGAGCCGTAGGACGAGTGGTCGGTGGAGCAGGAGGAGCCAGAGGAGCAAACTGGTCGGAGGGGTCTTGCGCTCACGTTGACCACGTGGAAAGAGGCGCGTTTGGGAACCCACGACCCTCTCGACATGTGTCTTGAAGGCCAGGATAATAGGACACGTGAAGGTGCCATGCCGCACGCGCCACGCATGGTCGCTCACAGTACGGGGCTCCGGGTGTCCACAAAAACAACGAACTGCAGATCTTAGAATTAGAAGGAATGTCGACCTTCTTTCCATTGCTGGCACTGAGCTGTAGGACGAATGGCTGGTGGAGCAGGAGGAGCCAGAGGAGCAAACCGGAAAACAACAAACAGCGCACCTGTAGAAGATTAGATGTTAGACCACAGATCTTAGAATTGGAAGGAATGTGGACCTGCTTTCGATTGCTGCCACTGAGCTCACGTTGCGAATGTGCGTTAACCGTCGCAGGAGCCCCCGGCCACACGGAAAGAGGCGCGTTTGCGAACCCACAACCGTCTCGACATGTGTCTTGAAGTTCAGGATTGTCGGACAAGTGAACGGGCCATGTCTTCGGCGCGGGGCTCCGGGTGTTCGCATAGACAACGAACTGCGCACCGTTCGAAGAGTAGTTGTTAGCCCACAGATCCTAGAATTGGAAGGACTGTGGACTTTCTTTCGATTTCTGCTGCTGGGCTCACTACATCGTTTTTGTCGCGGAATGCAACTTGTCAGGAGAAGGCTCGGAGCCGGAGTCGACCAAGAGGCGGTCAGAGGCAAGGGGCTCATTTGAAAGCATTTCTACTTAGGAGGCATTGTACTTATAAGTATACAGCACAAGTGCGACCTAAGTATGACCTAAGTGTAACCTGGTAGAACCAAGGTTTTTCGAAGAACCGGTCATATATCGCAAAACTCAACAAAACGCAGGAAGGACATGGCGCACAGAAGGGGGCACACACTGCTCTATACCCGCGGAACCGGAAAATGCTGCAGCGGTGCGCATTCGCTCCTAAACAAAAAACAAACCTCTGCTGCCAGGCGCGAGACAAACGCGAGACAAGGCGAGACAACACGCGACTATCCCACCAGAGACGTTTTGCGGCTGCCGGATGATTACGCTCATTGGCGCGAGACAAACGCAAGATATGCGAGACAATGCCGAGTCTTTGCCCCGCTCTCCGGCGCGGGACAAATGCGAGACATGCGTCTGATGTCCCCAATCGCCTATAGCGGACCCAACAGCCCCATCGCAGGAAGTCTGCCAATAGTGTGTAGTCTTGTAAGCCCGCCCTCTCCGCCATTCTCAACTTTTTGAGCCGAACAATCCTGCGGGTGCGCGGATGTCTTCCAAAAACCAAGCGTTCATAACTAGAACCTAAGTACGCTAAGTCTGTTCTGTCTACTTCACGTCATACTTACGACATACTTATAAGTATACATATAAGTCTAGTGCATGTACTATAACTCCAGCACAAGTCTGTTTTACGCGCCATAACCTTTGATGTACTTATCATACTTATGTGCATACTTATCGTCGTTTATTTATACATTATCTATATATATCCTCGTTATAGACTATACTTATAAGTACAACGCCTTCCGACGCACTCCGAACCCACCCTCTGGATGTGCAACATAAAGCTGCGGTTTGGCAGTTTCCCCCATCGCTGGACTTGAGATGTGGTTGAGACCCTCCAATGTTCGCCACATTTTCGATCATGTTGGATGTTCCACATCCTGGGGCGGATGGGCCCTGGCTTCGGCCAGTTCTGTGCCAATGCGGCGCCTGCCAAGCAGCGCGCGGTGGCACCGCAGGTGGGGCATGAGGAGTCGCCGCGCATGTTTGCGACATGCGCTGCCTTCGGCCCGAGAGGGCTAGCGAAGTGAGCTTTGTGTGTTCCCAGAGATAGTTCTAAAGGTTAGCTACACTGAACTGTGACCAACACTGGGGGCTACGAAGGAAGGCAACACGGATTAAAGGCAAGTGGATGTTCTGCCACCAGTTGGAAGAACACGTTCCACAGAAGGCTGCCAGTAAGTCAGTCTTTGAGGAGATGGCAACACAGCCGAGATCATTTCAGACAGACATTTCCATGGGTGTTACTTTTTATGAGGAGTCCAACATGTCAAACGGCTGAAGAGTGAGTGGTGGGCTTGCCCGAAGTTGGCCAAGGCTGGTGTTTTGGAGCCCAATTAGTAACATGCATGAAAGCAAACATGATGTTGAAACGGGATCTCGGATTATACAAGCCTTGTCATAACAGGTTTTCTACATGCGATTTTAGCATTGAGCTTGCATGCTGCACAGCAGCTCTTGCTTGTTGTTCTACACCTCCTCTTGCACAGAAGTCTCATATAATCACATGCGTGAATCGACACGTGGCGCGCAGCGGTGTCTGACTCTCGAGCCGATTTGGAAGGCTCAAGCAGTTGTTTCAGTTCCCAAACAACTAGGGAAGGCAGTCATGGCTAGACTATTGGTCCTGTTGATCTCTTTTGGGTCTTTTTCTTGTGAGTCTTAATCACATGCCTGAAACAGCCCGTAGCGACCGGAGGGGCTTGATTTTTGAGCCGATCGGTGAGCTTCAATCCTGGAGATCGCGAATGCCGCAGTCGCCAATCACCAATCAGCTCAAAAATCATGCGCCCGGTGTCGGGCGCTGTCGAGTTGCTCAACTGGCGGATGCGTTGCGTTCATGGCGCTGGCCTCTTTGGAACCTGAAAGAACTGAAAATTTCTTGATCTTTCTGCTGTGCTACCATGTCTCTTCCTTGACGGAAGTCTGTTCAGGCACCGCCACCCTTTGTGCCCTCGCAGGCCAGAGCTGCGCCAAGGCCTCTGGGTCCGGTCCACAACACAGCTGGTCCAGTGGAGACGGCGCGCGGCTTTGTGCGCATCCACATTTCATATCCCTCCATCGGCTTCATTATGGTCACCAGTCACAGCGCGATATTCCCGGTCCACCCGTCTTGCTAGAGTCGGCCGTTCGCACCCTTCCCACAGCCTTGGCATATCCAGGCCAATGGATGTTGTGCCCGTGCCATCCATTGCGCCTGCGCCACCCGTGGTGCCTGCGCCACAGGTGCGGAATTGACTGACTAACATGGAAGTGGAAACCCCCATGAAAACCCCTGTTGGTCAAGGAAAGTCGTCTTCCAATTGAATGGCATGTCATCCACTTCCATGAGTCCTTGCGGTCGGGCACGGGTCCACCGTCGGCAGCAGGTCCACCGAGTCTTCGGTCTTTTTTCGAGCGTTTCGCCGGTATGCCACGACCACCACCTCTAAAGAAGGTCTGCTTTTCTTCTCTTCTTTCGTGACTTTGTCTATAGGTTTTTTCTTCTGCTTCTTTTGGGGCCTTAAAACGAAACACTTCATCTCTCTGAGTCCATGAGGGTTCCGCCCACCTGATTGACTGCGAGACGGCCGTAAAATTCGGGATAAACACACCCAGGGCAAGAGTCCATGATGAGAAGCTCCAAAACCTTTTTTCTGGCAGACTCCGCGGTCTTTCAACGGACCGATCTTTGCACAGGCGCGGCGTCCAGATCCACAGAAGCGGTCCTATTCCCGGCCTCAACCCCGGCCTTTCGCTGCATTTTTTGCTGTGCCTTGGCGTAGGGGCCTGGCCGATGTGGACGGATCCACTGAGCCAGTGGGCGTTTTGGGTGATGAGCATCTAGTTGGTGAGGAGGGAGAAGGGAAATCATTTTTTGCACCTAGTGGTCCACTTGGTTTGACACTGTGAAGACACACATGTCTCTCCGTAAGCGCCCACCAGGTATGACCCCGGCGAAGCAGTGACCTGGTGCCTTGAAACGTCGAGGGGTGACAAAAAAAATATATACAGAGTCCGCGTAGATGCTTCGGGGACTTTTAGCACGCTGGTCTGCAACAACTGTTCTTAACACTGGTTCTTTCACATTGACTGCAGTGACTACGTGGTGGTCTTGGATGTTCTGACTGTGCGACCCGCGGATGTGAACATGGAATCCTTCATTCCCCAGAACAACAGATCTGTAGACTTGAGATCAACGAACAGAATACTCTGACGCGAGGAAACGAAAACTAACATGGATCCTGAAAACCACTGGTGCAGCTACAGGAAAGCAGTCTTTCAGGTCCACATGAGTTTTCGGGGGTGTATTTGCCCATGGCAAGCCTATATTCAATATCTTCTGCGTGGCCCGAATCCAGCACGGGTGTGACACCTCCTATGAGCCGCCGAATGCCACGCAAAGCTTTGGCGCGTTAGGCCACGGTGCCATAGTAGATGTACCTGATCGAGTTCCAAATAGATCAACTGACGATAGCAAACTCCGATACACCGTGTTTTTTGGGGGGGGAAGAAAGGCGAACCCGAACGGTTCACGTGCTGGATTTGGGTGATCCACGACGCACGTCCCAGCCAGGTGCACCTTCCAATTCCCGTCGAGCAGACAGGACTTGGAGTCAAGTCCCTTTTTTAACCCATTGCAACCTCCCCGGCGCCGAACACAGAGTCCCTACAGCGCGCTGGCCGGCTGGCAGAGTGAAGCGCTGGCTTTTTGAGGAAATATTGTGTTTTCAAACTACAAAAAAGAACGCCACGTGCTTTTACATAAGCACGATCCCCAAGAATTCCTCATGTTTTTTTGGGATGAATGGCACTGACATGCACGCCCTCCCCATGTCGACCTCTCCAGGTCCGAAATGTCGCCGACCGATTTGGCGGTTTGGGTGCTTTCATCGGTACAAGACCGCTTTGGAGATGCGGCGTCCGGAGTGAGACTGCTGAGCGAACGAAAAGCCTCTGCAGCATGATGTTGAGATACAGCTTTGTCCGCAAAGGTAGAGTCTGTACTGAGCTCTGCGACGCTTTCTGTGTATGCTTTGGAGTCAAAACGTGTTTGAGGCCGCGTTGGCAATCTTCGAACTGGAGGCACTAACTCTGCCAATGCAGAAGGCCTCGTGTTTTCCAACACCTTCACCCCCTTCTCTGTGCTGTGGAAACCTCATGGTGGTCATACTGGCAGAAGTTCACCTTGTTCAAAGGAGGACAAGGATAGATTATTCGGTCTTTTTCCTTTGCTGCAAAAATTTGGTCCGATATGGTCCCTGCGGAAGCCTTCTCACCCAGCTGAGTCACCCATGTCTGCAGTAGGGCGCGTTTCGCACCCCGGCGAGGTACGGGTGGAAGACGTCCCGGAATGGTACGTCGAACGCAAAGCAATTCGTTCTCCGCGGCACCGACTCGGCGCAGTTCTCTCGTGGCTGACTCTGCGAGATAACGGATGTTTGGCCTAAAGAGGGTTGCGGGGAGAGCGAGTCCATATTTTCTGTACCGTTGTCTCCCGCGTGTGTTTGTTCAGCGTGCCATGCAACCTCGCGGCAGAGTCTTAGGGTCCCACCGAGTGACAGTTTTGCTTTCCTCTCACGCACGCCCCCAAACATCCCTCTGGTCGGCGGGCAGAAGCAATTCGCCAATCTTCGTGACTTGAGAGATCCAAGAAAATGTACCAGCGCCTTCCAACAGAGTGTTTGAAGACCTTAACCGGCTTGAAGACCTTAACCGGCTGCCATGATTGTGACCTGCCACGCGTTGTTTGCGACTTTGCTTCGATCCAGCCGTTTTGGTCACCTGTGGTTCAGTTCCATGCTTGAGTTCGCCCTGCGGTCAGCGCCAATCCACCTGCCAGGTCCTGTGTGCTTTCTGGCAACAACTAGAGACTCCTCGCCGCGCTCCTCGGTGCCACGACACGGCTGGATGCAGCTAGCTTTGCTTGTCGGAACAACAACTTGTGAAGTTTCTATACTGTCCGTCAGTTTTTCTCATCTTACATTTCTACATTCCTTGCCCCCCGCATGGATGCCTTGCTCTCCGGACCTTTTGACCCTCCACTCAGGCTACCACTTGGAGCACCAACCAGCGCAAGCTCCGAGCAGTGCTGATGCGAAAAAGACGTTTGCGCATTAGTTTTTCTTTCATCACGCTCAGTCACTTCTCTTCAAACAAGTGGGGGGCCTCTCACCTCCTCCCGGATTACGCCTGATTCCCTGCTACCTTTCGTTCACCCCCCTCCTCTCTCAAGTTGTCACTCTTCGTGGCAGGCGTAGTACTTTGTGCGGGTTTTGAGGTGTGGAAGTGCAATTTCCGTGGCAGGCGCTGGGAATCGTGAGGTTACGAGGTGGGGCGGAGGTCACATTTCGTGGCAGGCGCAGTACTTTGCGCGTGGTAGACGTGTGGGCACGTAAATGTTCGTGGCAGGCGCAGGGAATCGCGAGGTTGCGATTTGTGGTGGAGAAGAATGTCGCTGCGACATTGGGGTTGGCGTGTGAGCGGTGTTGTTCGGAGGGGATGGACTCGCAAAACTGCTTGGCACGCCTGCGTGATGTGTGTGCTCCGATGGGGCTTCCCGCTTGACTTTTTGGAGGAAGTCTCGTACGAAATGCTCGTTTTGGGACTTTGACATGTGACTTTTGGAGGAAGTCTCGTACGAGAGTGTTTCACAAGAGCGACGCGCAAGAGTGTCCCACAAGAGTGTCCGACAAGCCGACAAGATTGTCGGACGAGAGTGTCCCACAAGAGTGGCATACAAGAGTCACAAGAGTGACAAGAATGTTTTTTAGAAGACTGCTTCGCAAGAGTGTCCTACCAGAGTGTCCCACAAGAGTGACAAACAAGAGTGTCCCACAAGAGTGTCCCACAAGAATGTCCTACAAGAGTGAGTGCTCCACAAGAGTGGCCTGCAAGAGTGTCCCGCAAGAGTGTCCTACCAGAGTGTTCTGCAAGATTGCCCCGCAAGAGTGTGTCCCACAAGAGTGTCCTACAAGAGTGTCCCACAAGAGTGTCCTACAAGAGTGCTCCGCAAGAGTGTCCCACAAGAGTGGGTGTTATACAGGGTGTCCCACAAGAGTGCACAAGAGCGTCCCACAAAGGTTTCCGAAAAGAGTTTTCGAATATATACATGTTTGCATTCGGGTTCGTGGGTTCCATCTTGATTTTTCATGTTTTTCTTTATGGTTTTTGCACGAGACTCCGTTCCTGGCAAACCAGTTGCTTAGGGGTACCAACGCTCCCTCAAACAAGATTATTGCGCGCGTGAGTAAAGGAACATTATACTCTACATCTCTTTTGCGGACTTCAAGTCACAAGAGGGCACTATAAAATGATCTAAAGTGTTGCTTGGATGTTGGATCTAAGTCCTTGAGACGTAGCTTGATTGGTGACCGCCAAAGACGAGTCTTCTTGGACGAGCTGCAGGGCATGATGGCCGCGCCCAGCCGCGCCAGGTGGAGCTCAAGGAAGTGCAGATCCAGCAGTCCATGCAGCGGGCACTGGCTGCCGTGGCTGAAGCACAACAAGAGGCCGAGGCCAAGTTGATCCAAGCAAAGGCGAGGCCCAACATGGGGTTGGCATGGGTCGATTTTTATCCTTGTTTGAGTGGGACGTCAGCTTGACATAGATGGCTCTTGAGTGGTATGTCGTTTGGTAACTGGTTTATCTACTGTTTCTCGGTTTGGAGTCCACTTTTGGGGTGCAGCTTGTGGACTAATGAGGCCATCGCTAGTAGGTTGGAGGCCATCGCTATTAGAAACAAAGAAGAATATAAGGTAGTTTATGGACAACGTCCCTCCTTCAGAAGCGTGGCTTCAGTCGCAGGCGCAGCGCGAGTCGGCCTCGATCCTCGCAGAGGCTTCGAAGGCCATGGGACGCTTGGCATCTATCCGGTGCTCACTGTGCTCACAATCACCGGATGTCATTGGTGGTTCTCAAAAAACACCGGTGTTTCATGGTGTTTCTTCGAGGCGTGGACCGGACATCTGGGTTTGTATAGAATTACTTACATAGTCTTACGTAGAAGAGAACAGACGGGGAGAAGAGATCAATTAATCATTGGATCACTTTCTTTCATATCTTTTGGCACAAGATCCCTTTGGGGTTTGACAGAATCAACTTATAGAGGCCCCCATAATTATCACAATTTCCCAGATAGACAAGAACGATTTCTCATACATTTTGAGAGGGTATTCACTTTTCAATCAATTCTAGGACGCACTACACAAAAAAAACACACAAACAATGTGTGTGTGTTATTTGTTTTTGCTAAGGAGAAGACCCTGCGGCGCTTCAGCTCCAGTGGTTTGAGACGCTGCGGATCATTGCCACCCAGGGCAAGAACGCCACGGTCATTGTGCCCGATCGGATCGACCCGGAAAGTGCCTTGCGAGTGACCGGTAGTGGAGGGGGGCAGAATTAGGAAGGGGGGAACGATTGAAGTGACCCGTTTCATCAGGTTTTGTGGAGTTTTTCCCATGTTCCATGGCTGGGTTTGGATGAATTTTTAAATGCCAGACCGCAATTTAATCGATTGATTGATGTGTGTTTTTGCCATCCTTAGCTGTAGCCGTTGCCTCAAGCGGCAAGGCGGGCGGATGAAGACCCACAGACCCAAAGGGGCAAGCTGCTCATTGAAAAAAGGTTGTATGCTGAAGCAGGTGCTCTTGCTCCAGATTCGATTGTCTGCACACTCTTCAAAGTTTCAGAAGAACATTGTCCCTCCAGAGGCTGTGTGATATTTTTGAATTTCTGAGCTGACAGATTCCCTTTGTTTTTGCTAGACTACAATAAATTGCTTTCTGTACTTTAAGGTGCGGGCGAGCTGCTCTGACGCTCTCGTGCTCTCTCTCCCATACAGACCATACATTCACAAGAGTGCTAAGCTCTGAAGGAACAGCTACTGTGTATATATACTATAGATATATAGGTTGGATCTGTCCTAGTACCTTTAACAGTGAGTAAACAGTTATAACTATTTTTGAACAAGGCCTTTACTAACCATCATCGTCCACTGTTACTGGTAATAGTATAGACGCAACATAGGTATATGCCATGCACGCATGTATTGCCTAAAAGTATTATAATGAAATACAACCACACAACCACACAGATCTACTCTTCATGTTGTTTTCTTTAAATCCCTTTGAGCCAGCCTCGTTGGGGACCGTGTACCCGCTTGTAGCGCGCGGCCCAACAGCCAAGACGCGGCCGAGGTTTCCAAGGACGGACATGATGTGAGCCAAGCAGCCGAACGCCAAGCTGGGACGGTCGACTGCGAGGTGGTACTGGTTTGTTGGTCTTTGACCCAAGTGAAACTAGTCTGTCAAGTGGGTTCAAACAGGAGTGGAGACATGTGGAGACATATTATACTGTATAAGTCTGCTACATCTTGAGGGAAGGACCTAATTAAGCATTTGCTGGTTCTCTTGCTATTGTTCCTGCACAACAACTGGTCCAAGTCTGTCTTTATGTAAAAGAGCACAACCATTTCATGCGTTGCCCAGTAAGTTTGACGCCAAAGGGCGTTGGCCACGGCATAGGCATCAAAAAAACTAGCATAAAAACAAATAAAAAGAGGATCAACCAAAATAACATAAAAAGCGAATCAAAGAAACATATTCCTTGATAGGCCTCTTCTGCTGCTCTCCTGGCCCTGTGGTCTGCGGGTCCTCTGGTAATAAGGTCCCTTGGTCCTTTGGTCCCTCCTGGTCTCTTGGTCCTTTGGTCCACTGGTCCCCTAGTCCTCCGGTCTCCTGGTCCTCTGGTCCTGTGGTCCGCTGGTCCCCTGGTATCCTGGTCCTTCTGTCTCCTGGTCCGCTGGTCTCTTGCTCTCCTACTCCGCTCATCTTTCTCCTGGTCCCCTGCTTGCGCAAATAGAGGCTTGATTGCTTTCTACTAGAGGCAGCTCCCTGGGAGAAAAGTAGGTACCCAATGATGGTAGCCGTCCAGTCATTGAGTAGCCCTACTCAAAAAATGGTTCACCAGTAGAAATAGCTCCCTACTAGGAAGGAGCTCCTAGGGAGGTACACTCTCCTAGTCCCCTACTCCTTCCATCCTCTTCCCTTGGTCTCCTAATCCTGCTACTGCTACTACCCCAACCATCCTCAGTGGGCTAGAATATTTTTTTTTATTCTATTTTTATTTATATTTTTGATCCCTTACCCGTTGGCGACTGGGCGTTCGTTGGAGTGGTCCGGACATCGCGCACTCCCGGAAACCAAGGCTTCCTTCTTGGAGCATTTGTCCCACTCGTGCGGGTCCGATTTTGGGCCCGATGGAGGGCGGGTCCTGTGTGTTCCAACCGACTGCCAGTTCAGCAAGTTGCTTCATCGTTTGGATTTTTTCTGTGACATGGACCATCGAAAAGACATGGAGGCTTGAATCGGAGCCAAGCCTCTTTTCAGTTGCAAAAAAAGAACACACACACACACACATATATATATATATTGGTATGTATTGGTTAATGATTCACAGTCTCAGCATGAACAAACTCACTTCAAGACATGGGTGTGCCTCAAAGTGAGGAGATAGACATGAACGAATGGGTTTAGACTTTGACATACTTTCATCTTTCCAGGGGTGAAATATGCTGGCATATAGCTGTCAATCCATCACAACTAGGCAGTTTGAAGTAGCCAAAGCACGGTTATCGCTTGAAACTCATCCAACTATGCAGCACCATCTACAAGCATCAAATCGCTCTCTCATACAAATTGCTCACGTCCTCTAGGAAGTGTTTGATTTCTTGGTCAACGTGAGGCCTCAGTTTAGAAGATGTGCTGTTACAACCCAGATTGCAAAGGGATTGGTCAACGAAGGCCAAGCATTGACTTAACCTTTGCTTTGGAGGATTTATGCTGTTATTTAATTTGTTTCCTCTCCATCAGTCTTCCAGCTGTTCCAATACGGATCATTGATATTGACATAGAACATGGACCTTCTCAAAGGCATTTCCCATACAAAAGAACCCGGCTGTTCACCCCAAAAAGACTCGCTTGCAAAGTGAACCGTCAGATTGATGTGGTGAAACGCCGGCGCTTCAAGGTGTCCCTTAAAAGAGTTGGACATCTCATTGAACCACATCGACTACAAAGCGGCCATGGTCTTGGAGGAGAGTCCCCTGCACGGTGGATTTCAGGATTTCATACAGTTAGTTTTCAGAATTCTAATATACAGTGTAGATACTTTACTTTTTTCAGCCTTCAGCCCTGAGCTACGGTGCGACGACACTTCTCAACGACTCTCCGCACCTCAGAGAGGTGCAGAACGGTGCGACTGTCGCTCGCCATCAGGACTTCTTGTCGCAGAACTCGCGCTTGACGGCCTCTTGGGCTGTTCCGGCGATCACAGAACGGGTGTGTTGGCAAGGATGACAGGACATCGGATTGACGACAATGAGGGGACTTTGTGAGTATCTTCATCTATCTTCTATTTCTTCAGTCAACTCAACTCCATTTTTGGCCAACACTCGAGTCTTCCATTTGGAGATATTGTTTGTTTCCTTCAAGAATAAGCTGCCGGAGTTTTAGAGTTCTGGGTCCTTGAAACACTATTCTCAGTTCAAACAATGAGGGACGACTCTTTTGGCAACTAAGAACACCTCGAATCATGTTTAGCCTGGTCACCATGGTTGTGGGGCTGAAAGAGATTGGGGTCCCTCAGCTTCTAATTAGCTCCCAGAAATTCCAGCGGCTGTGTTTGAAATGTGCAGAAGAAAGCAATTGCCTTTGGGACAAGTAAGCTAGGTTCGGCCACTCCAGATGTTCGCAACGGCTATATAGAATGACTAGATCTGGTCTCGCTTCATACTGGTCTAGCCTGAAAAGGAATATGGAGATTGTTGACCCGTAATAAACCGTGAGCAGGCTGAATATGATCCATCTCAAGAACCTACAGGTCAGTGGTAATCCTTACTACAGGTATTCCAAATTCTGTCTCTGGTTGAGACTCACAACAGACATCTGCAGACTATATAAGTATCCGCTCATCAAAGCCCAGCTCAACCACTTCGAGGATTCGTTCTTTTTCCCACGGGTGGGAGGAAGCTCGATATGTGAGGTGCAGTCCTTCCACCTCTTTTAAAATCAATCTACGCAGTCCACAAGCATGGGTGCTCACTAGCATTAAGTTTCCCTAAACATCTAGGAACCACACCATTAGTGCGAGCGCTTCTTCAAGGAAGCTTCTCCCGCCACACCCTTGAAGAAGCGTGAGCTATCCTGCGTCCTGTCAGTAGTTGCTACTTGTTAGCTACTAGCTACCTAGCTTCTACTAGCTACCTAGCTACCTTGCTAACCTGCCGCCAGCCTGGCGGCCTACCCCCCGTTGATGGGATCCATTTGGACCGGAGAACCTGAGGCTTTGGATTTGTCGGAGAACCCTTTGGGACCAGTGGCTCGGCTCAGATGATCAGATCCGAATCGACCGGTCAGGATATGCTTTTTGTTGGAAGACGTGAATGGACCGAACATATTCAAAGACTGTGCAAATGACAAGAACAGGACAATAGAGCAATAGAGCGTCAATAGAGCTGTTGTTAACTGCTTTTGGTTAAGCGTCAATGTTGCCCTTCTGTGTTTGTTCTGGGTTTCTTCGCGCCGACCTGTCAGGATGCGTGGTTTCTGGCGTTTTTTTTTCTTTCCGTTGGTTTCGGACGCCCCTTTGGGGGAATCTGACCCTCTCATTCGTCGGCATCATGAAGCACCATCACTAATCACATCCAATCACCAGAAGCCTTCCCAAGGATTTGATCAACCTTGCCAATGAAAGATTGAAACAAAGAGGAAGGAACGTGAACATGAACCTTTATGATCACGTCTCGAAAAGCAATTGCATTCCCCCACATAACCCTCTCGACACCAACATCCACATCCCCTCCGCACCGGAGAAGTTCTCTCCGCCGGTGCAGTCGACAGACCTCGCTGTCGTGAGGTGGGGCTGCGGAGCCTCATCCGACTGCTGGTGCGAGAGGAGCTCGGGCGCTCGGTCGCGAAGGTGGAGCTGCTGAAGCCCGGTTGCAACAAAAGAGGACCGGTCAGGAAGACCTGACCAGAAAGAAGGTTGGTTTAGGATAGAACAACAAACTGGGACAGGTTTGGGGGTTAGCTAATTGATCAAATCGGAACTTTTGCAAGTTGGGCAATTCGTGGGCAGTTTTGGTGGGGATTTTGCAAGAAGCGTTTTGACATTTCGCCCACCAACCACAGCTTGCCTATATCCTGATTGCAGACTCCTTGACCAAAACCGCATCTTCTTCAACACGGATGAATCAAGCTTGTTAGAGGATGCGGGAGTACGCCTTTCCTCTCCAAATCCAGTTCTTTCAAATCCGGTTTCTTCCTGATGGATTTCATTCTGACTTCGTGGTACCAGTTCTTTTTCTCCCGCCCGGGGCCGGACGGAGGTCGGGCTTGGACCGGCTGCGCTTTGAAGGTGCGTTGTTTGGGTTGTCTCGTTCATCGCAAGCTGAAGATGAGCCATCGTAGCCCAGCGGAACAAATGAGTTCTGCGCACCATAAGCATAACAAGCAATCTTCCTATTTTGGCAACAATGAAGAACCATAAGTAGCCAACTTCGGAACTCCATGCTTGTGTGGCTCTTGCGAAAGACATGGTGTGCATCCCCTGATAGAGGGTGCTCACTGAGAACTGGGTGACTCGGGTCACACAATCAGCCAGCAGTGAGCTGAGCATCTTGGCAGGCTGCGCCAAGGGAGAGCAGCCCTCGGCCATCGCAGATTTGCCGCTTGACCTGGCCATGCATGGCCCTGGATTCAGAAACTAGCATACACATTTTCATGTTCTTGGCTTGCTCCTGTCTGTTGAGCTTTGGCCTTACTCTTTTGGAGAAACAAGGGCGAACACGCCTTCCTACTCGTGTTGGAAGCTGCTCTGAAGAGATGGTGGTGCTACTCTTGGTGAACCTGCACCTTGATGCACCTTGTAGTTTTCTGCAACTTTATCTATTCTGGCATGAGCCTTACCCAAAGGTGCCAATGCGATTGCCACTCGCGGTACTCGCAAAGGCAACCTTCACACCGCTGGCCGGGTGTGGGGCGCAGCATGCGTCACAGTGGCGGAGTTCATGCACGACTGACGGTCGACTTTGCCACAGTGATCTGGCGCTTGAGGCCAACCCACTTGTGGCCAAGTGGATGACAGTGAGACGATGCGCTAATGTGCTCACTGGGCGCCGTGACCAACGCCTCGACCGCCAGGTCGGCAGAGGCCGCGGTCAGGCATGTATGCCAGTAGGGGAGGCCATTCATTTCTGGGTTTCGCTGAGAGGTTTGAACAGGTCTGGAACATCGAAACGGTTTTACTCTTTGGTGAACCAGAGGTGACTCACATTTAGGGCCCGATCACGGCGCTTCACCCTTGAAAGACCCATTTGTACGTAGGCCATTTTGAAGAATGACATTGCTGCTTTTGTGCTATTCCTTTCCCGCTGGTCTTGTTGAACACATCTATGGGATTAACGTTTGTTTGCAGCAAGCAGATGGCCATTTTCTACTTGAAATGGGCATCTTCCTTTGTGAGGCTCACGACGGTTGTTTGGGATGCTCCCAAGTGGGCGTCTGTTGCTGTGTCCCAATAGGCAGTCCGAAAAGACATTAGAACCTAATAGCAAAAAGAACCTTGGCCTCTGATCTTTGCTTCAGGCCATTGCTCAGTGGTTGTTTGTTTCTGTTTCGAACACACAGTTTTGGACGGGCTTTGCATCCGTGCTTTGCTTTTCCATGCTCTTTTGGCTGTCTCTCAGAACCAGGTCTTAAGAGGCGTTGTTTGTCGCTGCGAAAACAACCGAGCCGGACCGAAGTAGATCCGGTGGACCTGATGGGGTCTCAAGGTGGACCTGATGAGATCGACACCGAAGGACGTTGATGCGGCCGTTGATTCTAATGCCGATTTGCTCAGGCAGTTCATCAGCACCAGCAATCCTGGTGGCCGCTACTCGCTGCAACTCGACCGTGCCTTGGATATGCAGTAGACCTTGATCGGCAAAGAAATCCTATGACCATGCATGCGAACTCGATTGCGATTCAACTATGCCTGCGCAACTATGGGTCGCAAGATGAGAACTGCTTCAAATCAAAGGGTGGACGTAACCTCAAAAAAGAGTGAGAAGTCGTGACTTCTGCATTTTCTAGAGAAAGGATTCTTGTCTTTGGTTTCTGTCAATGTAACTGTTTTCTTTTTTTCCTCTCTCTCTCTCTCACGTTTCTCTCTCTCTCTCTCTCTCACGACTCTCTCTCTCTCTCTCCAACCTACTAGCGATGGCCTCCAACCTAATAGCGGCGATGGCCTCCAACCTAGAAGCAATGGCCTCCAACCTACTCTCTCTCTCTCTGTATATAATATACAAAATTATATAAAATTATACACATATATACATAAATAAATTAATACATATATATATATATACAGAACCACATGCGTTTCGGGACTTTGAGCTCGGGGAGCCAAACAAAAACGAGTGGTGTCTCAGTGTCTCATGATTCTTATTGTGCCTCAAGTATTTAGTCGGGTAGAATATTTCTTGCACCTCACACAGGAAGCCAGTGCTGTTTATAAGAAATTGCCTGAGATATGATAGATCTACGATCTTGATTCATCAAAACATCCCACAGGTAGGTTTGGAAAGACGCAGACTCCGACATACCAAGTGCGTTGCATGTCCGTTTTACAGTGCAATTATTTGCCTGGGTGACCACATCAAGACATAAGACCCATGGACCACAGGTTCGGCTGTGTAATTTTTCCTTTCACCAGTGGGTTCGATGGTGCCTGATTTATTGAGCCACCGCACAAGAGACTGGACCAAGTTTCAACCCCGCCAGTGTCCGATTGGCATGTTTTGCATGTTTTGTGGACCAGCTAGGACCGGATCACCGCTCAGTGTTGAGGACTGACCGGTCTTTCATCAAACAATTGCCCATGCAATTCTTTCGTAGTTGGACACTGGCATTTGGATGTCAGCTTTTCATTTGACACGCTTTTTAAACGTTTTGCCGTGACATGTTCCAATGTCGCGAATCGACCGCACAACGGCGAAAGAAAGACCGCGCCGCATTCAGCTTCGTTGCGGCGACCGGACCGCAGGATGCTCTATAAGACCTGCGAGCGCTTGGGGATTAGTCCGGCCGAGGCCGAGGGATGAGTTCGCCACCGGCCCCGGTGGGCGAAGGGGTCTCTCCCGTGGAAGTGACGACATAGCTGACATGTTTCCATTGAATCATAGCTGACAGATAGCTCTCCTGAAGGATCTAAAAGGAGCATCATTCAAGCATTGAACATCAGTCATTGAATCATGTCCTTGCTCGCCGGCCACGAATTATTTTGCATGCGTCCATGTTGGGGGTTGTATATATATATATATAGTTGTACTCCTAAGATAAAGCTTGGAAGGAACACGACGTGTCCAAATTGGCAGCCATGAACGCTTCTACTGCTTCTACTAACGCACACTGGTGCAGTTAAGTTGATGTATTTTTATTTTTATTAATTAAACAATAGTATCATACATATTCCATCAGTTTGCGGGGCCCGTGCCTTCAAAGAAACATTCTGAAAACAATTCGATGCGGCATGTGCCGTTGTTGCCAGGCCTTCTCGCAGCTCAGCTACTCCAAAGGCAACTATTCGCATCCAGCAACTGAGCTTCTAAAATGATGGGCCGCACCGGATCCCACACTGGCACAGGGTTGTTAGTGTAATACTGTGGAACCATGAAATTGATGAATCTCCTGGCAAAAACAACTGCATCCACTGCTTTGTTCATGCTTGGCAGATTGATTTGGCTGGATGTTGTCCACCTGTTTGGGTTTGAATCAAAGACACTGTCGTGATGAATGACAGGGCACACCCCGGTTTCACCCACTTTCATTTGGCGAGTGGACTGCTTGCGTGCCGCTCAGATCAGTGTTTAGGTGGTCACACTTCGCCGCTCGATGGACGAACAGCACGGGAGTCAAACAAACCACCCTTCTTGTGCGACCGGCTCACAGGTGAAAGCCTTTTGGACTGCTTGCCGTAACTGCCTCATCGTCGCTGAGGTACGTAAAGATGGCGTCTACGAAGTTTGCACGGAGGGCAGGCCAGAGGTTTTGGGGTGGGTATGGGCAGCCTGGTGCTGAAACAAGTGTATGTTTAGAGATCAGATCCCACTGGTTGCAGTACTTTCGTAGCTTCCCGAAGAACCCTCCAATACCGAAGAGCCCCCCTCATCGGGGGCTGATGCGCGCATCGATTATATAGGTGTAGCACCAGCGGGGGGTCCAATTCTTGGAGCTATGCCAATGCTGGGAGGATGTCCTTCAAACTCCCAATCCAATCAAGGCCGACTTGACTTGCCCTTTCGATCTTCTCAGTCATTGTCCGAGTCCCACCATTGGGACTTTGGAGCAGAGTGTGTGAGCTCACACAATCGTTGGTGGAACCAGCCCACTCTAGCCCCCAAATCATCCCAAATCACTGTCGATGACCCAACGAAACAGAAACCAAACCTAGGCCACCTGCGAACATGGCCACCTGGTTTCTTTCAGAGAACAACCCCCTTCTTTGTGCGAAGTGACGACCTGCATGACCGTCTAGTGGCCTGGTGACATGGCGGGACTCGCCATGACCCCATGCTTGGGTGGTCCGCCAAGTCGCCACGCGCGAGGCTTCAAACAACCTTCAAGGTAGAGAAGGCCATTCATCCATTGATGAAGGCATGACGTGGAAACTTGGGGGGGATTGGAAGAGGAGACTGTCGTGTTTGTGGTTGTGATTTAGGGCAGGTCTTCTTGATGCTCTCTACTCCTCCCCTCCTCCCCTGCTGTCTCTGTCTCTGTCTCTGTCTTTGTCTCTCCCTCTCTCTCTCTCTCTCCCCTCGCGCGTGTATGTTTCCAAAATAGTGAGTTTCTGAGTTCCCAACTGTACCAGCAGGTTCTGGGTGGTGGTAGGGTGCGCGAAAAGATTGTGCCAGTAAGAGGCCTCCATAGTTTTATGGTCCATGGTGTCTTCACACGTTTTCCACGTTTTGTCGTGGCCTCGTCACTGGCATCAAAGCACCCGCAACCACCATGCGAAGTTCCATCAAATCACTGGGCATGTAGCGAGCCCTTTCATCCCCAGCTTCGACGTGGAGGTGGAAGACGATGCCTTCGAAGACTTCTTCCATCAGCGCAATGGGCTCATGAGGCGCCAGAGTCACCCAAATGGGCCGTGTTTACGGGCCGTAAACGGACTGTACACGACGTGTGTCACAAGGGTTGCATCGAGGTGGAATATAGGAATAATATGATGTTTTATTATGACTAACATCTCTTGCTGGCATGAAGCTCTTGGACAATTAATTGTCACCTGATGAGGAAATCTTACAGTATAATTACAATAACCGTGATCTTGGTCCGGCTTTGGCTTTGACATGTTTCGACGCATAGCAAAATATGTGACTGTTTTGATTAGTCAAGCTGAATGCTTTGATTCTTTTGGATTCTCCAAGATGCAGCTCTACCTACTGTAGTGTTGAAGCATAATAGAGACTTTCGTGATGCTGGGGCGAGGCTCTATCCATCAGAGAGGAAACAATTGGTGCTCTTCAACGCATGGAGGACTCTCAAGGGCCACGGTGGATGACTTCTGGAAGACATTTCTGAATCCACTGTCAAAGGCTCCTTTTTGGTCATTGGAATCCCCATTTTGTATAGCATGGCCCCTCAAACATCTCAAACACTAATACCACTCGCAGGTTGCTCCCCTTTACACGCTTTGTAATCATGCACACTGATGTAGGGCTTCTGGAGGCCTGGATGTAGGGTGTGCCAAAAAGGTGCCGGCATTGGCAAGAAACAAGGGAGTTTGTGTGAAGTTTGCAGGAACGTCTACGTAAATGACAGACCTCTCACCGTTTGCTCGATCAGAAGCACAGCTCGCATCTCCGACACAGGAATGTGGTCAATGTGGATCCAGATCAGGTGCGTGAGGGTTGGCTGCAGAGGGCGTTGTTGAACCAGCGTTTGGTTTGAGGGGATAGTCGGATAGCCTGACTCTTAAAGTCCAAAACAGTAGGGGTGCAACTACTTCAGGGTGGAACTAACGACCACCTTTTAAAGGCTTTTAGCACCGGGTGGTCTGTGACCGCGTGCTCCGCTGGGCTCTGGAATGGTTGCAGGCAGTCTTTCTAAATGCCTTGGCACGCGATATCCACCTGCCGTGATCTCAGGGGAGACCTTCAACGGAAATATACAGGAATTGGAAGTGTTGAAGCTATCTGAGGGCGACCACAAAGAACCATGAGATGCAGGATGGCTTGTGTATTGTGCTTTTGGGCCATCAAAACTTTGTATTGAAATTAAAGGATTTTGGGACTCAAATGGTTTATCAGGCAACCCCAACTTGTTTTCAAACTCTTTTTTTGACGCAGCTTCAGTCTTGAACATAGGATAACAATTGGCTCCCTTTAATCCCCATGCATCCTCATTCATCACCGCGTTTCCCTTTTCAGCCGAGGCCCTTTGCCCTAGTGCAACAGTGGGCAAGCCCAGCGGCCGAAGCTGCGCGTCGGACGAACTCAGAGAGACCCTGAAGGGTGATGCAACGATGGAGGACATAAACACGGGTAGAAAAATGAACGAACAAAATCAGGCAGCTCTCATCGTCTCGATGCCTGCCCTGCCCAGAAGCTTCTTCGTTTGGCCAGCTTCGGACTTGGACTGAAAACCCACCGAAACCAGCACATCAAGGCACTTTTTCTTGGCACCCCAAAATAAAGGGGGGCAAGCTCACCTAAAACTCAGAATCAATACACAGCTGGGGGGTCCTGAGTACATCTGAGTTCCATGTTGCTCAACAAAGCCTTTTCGTCGCGTTTGGAGCTTGGCCCTCTCTCCCTCGTGGTCCAGATGGTCACCGTCACGTGTCGCCGTTGTCGCGTCGCGTGTGGACGATCCACCGAGGATGTGCACCTCGTGCCACAACTCTGCAGAGGTGGCGGGGAACCCCACGAGGAGAACCACCAGTGCTTCGCTTGGGATCACCGAGGGAACTCGGGATCCGACGAGAAAACCAAGAGGTCCCTGTGGCCGATGTTGTCCATCATTGACCTTAGGAAGGCTTCCTTAGAAGGAAGGCTTCCTTGGGAATCGTTTCACCTGTTGTAGCAACAAGAAGCTTTTTTCCCGAAAGCATTGCGAAGGGTTCTTCCGGAAAATCCTTTGAACACTGACACTTCGACACGTACACTTAGACACACCTAGACATTGACACTTTCACCACACACCTAGACATTGACACTTTCACCACACTGGCAGGATAAATAACATGAACGCTATACGTAGCCCTGTGTAAGTGGAAGAGCGAAAGCTGTCAAAGTATGCAAGTGGAAGAAGAGCGAAAGCTGTCAAAGTATGCAAGTGGAAGTATGCAAGTGTAAGTATGCAAGTGATGAGTATGCATGCAATGATGAGTATGCATGCAATGAGTATTGCAAGCATGCAATGAGTAGGCAAGTGAACTAGCACGGGAGATGTCCTAATGAAAAAACATTTCCCCACTTTATAAATTCTCTCTTAAAGGCGGAGGGTGGGACGAACAGCGTCAACCGAAAGTGCAACCCTCTGCGGAGATCGTGCGTGTCGAGTGCGCGAAATGCAGGCGAGAGTGCGATTTGCCGGCTGCGCGCGCAACCCTCTGCGGAGATCGTGCGTGTCGAGTGCGCGAAATGCAGGCGAGAGTGCGATTTGCCGGCTGTGCGCGCAACCCTCTGCGGAGATCGTGCGTGTCGATAGCCACGCAAAGACTTTGGCTGACAACAGGCAGTGGAAGCCAGCTTGCTGGCTGCCATTGTCCAGATGGAAAGCCAGCACGTTGGCTACCATCATAGTTGAAGTGGGTAAGCCAGCACGCTGGCTGCCATCATAGTTGAAGTGGGTAAGCCAGCACGCTGGCTGCCATTGTCCAGATGGGAGCTGGAAGATGAGAACTGGCGACTTTGTAGTACAACTGTAGTACGCGGAGTAGCTGGGGAGCTGGAAGCTGAGAACTGGCGACTTTGTAGTACAACTTTAGTACGCGGAGCAATCTGTGGAGCTGGAAGCTGAGACAGGCGACTTTGTAGTACAACTTTAGTACGCGGAGTAGCTGTGGAGCTGGAAGCTGAGAACTGGCGAGTTTCTAAGTTTCTAGTACAACTTTAGTACGCGGAGCAATCTGTGGAGCTGGAAGCTGAGAACTGGCGACTTTGTAGTACAACTTTAGTACGCGGAGTAGCTGGGGAGCTGGAAGATGGGAACTGGCGACTTGGTAGTACAACTTTAGTGCGCGGAGTAGCTGGGGAGTGGGAAGATCAGAACTGGCGACTTGGTATAGTACAACTTTAGTACGCGGAGTGTCTGGCGAGTTGGAAGATGAGAACTGGTGACTTTGTAGCGCAACTTTAGTACGCGGACTAGCTGGGAAGCTGGAAGATGAGAACTGGCAACTTTGTAGTACAACTGTAGTACGCGGAGAAGCTGGGGAGCTGGAAGCTGAGAACTGGCGACTTTGTAGTACAACTTCAGTACGCGGAGCAATCTGTGGAGCTGGAAGCTGAGAACTGGCGACTTTGTAGTACAACTTTAGTACGCGGAGTAGCTGTGGAGCTGGATGCTGAGAACTGGCGAGTTTCTAGTGCAACTTTAGTACGCGGAGCAATCTGTGGAGCTGGAAGCTGAGAACTGGCGACTTTGTAGTACAACTTTAGCGCGCGGAGTAGCTGGGGAGCTGGAAGATGAGAACTGGCGACTTGGTAGTACAACGTTAGTACGCGGACTAGCTGGGGAGCTGGAAGATGAGAACTGGCGACTTTGTAGTACAACTGTAGTACGCGGAGTAGCTGGGGAGCTGAAAGCTGAGAACTGGCGACTTTGTAGTACAACTTTAGTACGCAGAGCAATCCGTGGAGCTGGAAGCTGAACTGGCGACTTTGTAGTACAACTTTAGTGCGCGGAGTAGCCGGGAGCTGGAAGATGAGAACTGGCGACTTGGTAGTACAACGTTAGTACGCGGAGTAGCTGGGGAGTGGGAAGATGAGAACTGGCGACTTTGTAGTACAACTTTAGTACGCGGAGTAGCTGGCGAGTTGAAAGATGAGAACTGGTGACTTTGTAGTACAACTTTAGTACGCGGACTAGCTGGGGAGCTGGAAGATGAGAACTGGCGACTTTGTAGTACAACTGCAGTACGCGGAGTAGCTGGGGAGCTGGAAGCTGAGAACTGGCGACTTTGTAGTACAACTTAGTACGCGGAGCAATCTGTGGAGCTGGAAGCTGAGAACTGGCGACTTTGTAGTACAACTTTAGTACGCGGAGAGCTGTGGAGCTGGAAGCTGAGAACTGGCGAGTTTCTAGTATAACTTTAGTACGCGGAGCAATCTGTGGAGCTGGAAGCTGAGAACTGG
>CAXAMN010025184.1:628490-646383 GCA_963970005.1 Durusdinium trenchii
GGAAGCTGAGAACTGGCGACTTTGTAGTACAACTTTAGTACGCGGAGTAGCCGGGGAGCTGGAAGATGAGAACTGGCGACTTGGTAGTACAACTTTAGTACGCGGAGTAGCTGGGGAGTGGGAAGATGAGAACTGGCGACTTGGTAGTACAACTTGAGTACGCGGAGTATCTGGGGAGCTGGAAGATGAGCACTGGCGACTTGGTAGTACAACTTTAGTACGCGGAGTATCTGGGGAGTGGGAAGATGAGAAGTGGTGACTTGGTAGTACAATGACTTGGTAGTACAACTTTAGTACGCGGAGTATCCGGGGAGCTGGAAGATGAGAACTGGCGACATGGTAGTACAACTTGAGTACGCGGAGTATCTGGGGAGTTGGAAGATGAGAACTGGCGATTTGGTAGTGGAACTTTAGTACGCGGAGCAATCTGTGGAGCTGGAAGATGAGAACTGGCGACTTTGTAGTACAACTTTAGTACGCTTCATTCCAACTTGCTTTTTTCAGTGAGATTTCCTGGAGGCGTGCACGCTGCTTCTCCCCTTACCAGCAGCCCAAATGCTCACGACGATGAGCTGGGCTGTCACCGCTTGGCCGCCGGTGGGGGGTTTGGGAGGCCTGCGCGCTAATTCGTTCACTATATGTACAGTGAAGACCTTCACCAGCCGCAGACATGGACATACACACACACAGACAGGGACTCATACACACACACACATCACACACAGAGACCCACGCACTGCCTCAACTTACTCGGACACACGCACAGACAGAGACTCATATACACACGGACATAAATACACACACAGAGACCCACACACTACCTCAACTCACTCGACTTAACACTTCACACTGCACACTTAACAGATAACTCGCACTCTGACTTCCTACGTGATGAAAAATGCTTTCGGGCCACTCGTCGTCTAGTTGGTATGTCTTTGAAGCTTCTTAGTAACAAGAAACTCTTTAGAAAGAAGCTTCCAATCACTCACTCATTCCCGACCTTAGGACCTCCATTGACCTCCTTAGGTCACAAATGCTGACACCTCAGGCTGTTTCTTCAACTCAGAGAGCCGGTGTAACAGATCTATGTATAACATCGGCTCTTTGAGACTGGACAGGGACCTCGTCTCTTAAAAAACAAGTTCTTTTCGCCCCCAAAGGTTCTGTCTCCCCAAGATCGGTCGGAGTTCTGCACGGTGCTCGAGCGTGCGTCCGTTCGACCACCACGCCGGTGGTTCCGTTCAGGTCTACAGGCTCTTCCCCTCCTTTGCATCGTACGTTGCGGGCTCGGGCGAGGGCGAGGGAGGAAGACGGGTCTTCAAAGGACGGGGGTTTTGACTGCAATAGACCAATTGATGGATTGTTGCAAGTTATCGCGTCTTTGAGCACATCCAGCATGTTTTTGGGAAACCATCTCAACTACCATAGTGGGCAAGGGAGGAGGTGGGTGGACGTGGACTAATTATATATTCACATAGAAAACCCACTTGAATATCAGATCAACAGACTCATACGGTTTGCCTTCGGCTATTGGGCCTACTGCTGAGGCTACCCAGAAGTGTCTCCTCTTAATGCGCGGGCCCTGGCCGTATGTCTGTCTCTGGAGCTGACACGGTGTTTGCCTGATGGCTAGAGACAGAGAGGGGGCGGCTCTGTGTCGAATCTCCGATGGGCCTGTACTAGTATGTAGGTGTCACTTCAATGAATGGAGAGGAGGAGTGTTCATACTTTTGCTCAGCAGACGGGACCAAAGATTGGAGATTGAACACCAATAGCGCAGACACATTGAGACGCCATAGAATGATGCGCATTAGCATTGCCAGATGGCACACAGAGTTCATATTTTGCTAGGTCTTTCCAATACACTTTGTCAGGTTCACATGTGACACCGATGGCCAAGGAAGAATGTGCGCTCCATCACCGATGTGACTCAAATCTTGGGCTATGTCTCCAAGATGATGTTCTGCAACATGGAGAACCCCACGGGTCACTACAGGCGCATCCACAGGTGGTGCCCAGGTGGTGCCCAGGTCGCCAGCGACAAGTGAAGGACTCTATTCTTTCCGTGCCGAAGACCTGTTGAGATGTGTACCGCCTGATCAGTGAATTAAGAGCTGGGTGAAGCGTAACACGACACGCAGGCTTGATCTCTCAAATCCTGCAGACTATACCACAGCACAGAACCTGGTGCGACGCTCAGGGGAGTCCAAAGACAGTTGTGCGTAAACCAACGTCCTTTGCATCAACAATGACCTGGAAAACACCACAAAGCGACAGCGATGTGCCCAATATGTCGGCAAATCAGCGAAATGGCCTTCTAAGATCTTCCAGTAATCACCTTGCCAGTTGGCCTCACTTTCAGATTTTCGGCAAGCAGCTGTGAGTTTCGGCTGTAATGCTCAGCAGGAGAAGTCGCAACAGAACATATACACGCTCCATGTCAACACGAAGCCACGGGGTTTGTGGCCGAAAGGGTTTGTGGTCGAAGGACGGCTCCGGTTCAGTGGTGGCCACGGAACCAGGTCTTGCTGGACAGCTGGGAGATGTCTGTGAAGCCAGGGATACCCAGGAGAGATGTGGGACTTTAGATGCCCAGACTCTGAAAAGGAATGAGCTGCAGGCGGTGTAGCTATGTGTAGCTGCAGTGATTTTCAAGTACAACGCATATTCCCCACAGTCAATCGATGTCAATAGGCGAAGCTTTCATTCTTTGGTGCAATCTTCTAAATGGAAATTCATCGCCAGAGGAGTCGAGGCGATCGCCAGTCCCTTTGTGTGTTCCCTTTCCCATCGAGGCGTCGGCAAGGTAAAGTGGATGTCTCCCAGACCGGCAATGGCTCACAGGCGCGTCACGGCGGCCGTGCGGCGGGGGTCGGCGGCAGCTTCTAAACTCGAGTTAGCGAAGCAGCTGAAGATAGCTTCATCACAACACAGCTTGCCAGAATTTGCCAGGTGGCCTTTCTTGGAAGGATCAGGTTCCTTTGTGAGCTGATATGCTTGTTAATTATATGGTTTTACTAACCTCTTAAAGGGGACGACATCACAAGGGACACAACTTAATTAGCTGGCAGGAGCCCAGCTGATACTGGAAACCTGGGATGTCTTCCGACCGGTTGGGGGCAGGCATTTTGTGTGTATATATACACATATTTATATGCATAATGCATATATGTATGATTATGTGGCTCAAGTCGGCACAGTCGGCAATGAGGCGTCACAGCACGCCCTCCTGGCGTCGAGCAGCTGTGGAAGCGGCTGCTGGACGTTTGTGTTTGCCTTCTCAGGCTTCTCAGACCTCGCTCTACCTGAGCTGCGTGTACGAACGATGGGCATTCAAGAGACGCATGGTGGCCTTGCAGGAAGCGAGGAAGAGGCGCAACGTGTGCGTGAGGGTGCTGAACGGCAGAAGCCGGAGGAGCTTGGAGCAGCAGGCCGTACTCAGCAACCGCTCTCAGCACGAGTCGGTCTTGGAGAGCGGGATGAACTCGGTGCCCGCGCCCCCAGACGCGGCACCTCAGGCAGCATCCATTCCAGCCATGCCAGCGGTGCCGGTGTCTATGCCCCATGTGACTCACGAAGGAGCTGCGGAGCCACAGCTGGCCTATACAGACATCCCTCCCTTGACGGAGGCGCAGGAACGGGCGCACGCGCTGTTGGAGGCATCCGGACGCTTCTTGCCATTGCCCAGCGATGTACCCAAGCCCAGGAGGTATTCGCCCACCACGCATTACGTGCACAAGGACCCGAATGGACAACCCTACTATCCGGTAGAACCTGCGCGCTCGTTCGATGACCCTGGTGCTTTTGAGCGCTACGACGTGGACACTTTGTTCTTCATTTTCTACTACCAGCAGGGCACCTATCAGCAAGACCTCGCGGCCAAAGAGCTCAAAAAGCTCAATTGGCGATACCACACCAAAGGCCAGATGTGGTTCCAGCGCCATGAGGAACCCCGAATGATCACACAAAAATTTGAACGTGGTACCTATGTTTGCTTCGATCATGAAACATCGAACCAGCGATTGAAGCAAGGCTTCATCTTTGAGTATGTTTGGTTGGAATCCGCAGATGTCTAAATCGAAGCTTACTTCCCTTGCCATCGCTGAATTCAGCACGTATACTATTCAGTGCAAATTTCAAAGTTCTCGCGCACCGGTGCACAGACTCATGGCCGGTCCACAAAACATGTATGATCATGTATGTATGTATGTATGTATGTGTGTATGTATGTATGTATGTATGTATGTATGCATGCATGTATGTATGTATGTATGTATGTATACTACATATACATATATGACATATGTACATACAAGAGAAATGTTGATTGAAGTGAACCTTGCTGCAAGGTTTGGCACTTCTGTAAGGGTTGGTTCACCTTTCAGTAGCTCATAGCACGTCCTTGGCGGGACGCACGGCCGCGATCGTTCTCCGTGATCGTTCGCGTGAGCGGCATCCACCAATCAATGAAATGGGGAGGACTTTGGGGGATTCCAGATGGAGGACCTGTCAAGTGAGGAAGCTGGCCTCTGGTTCTTCACATGTGAGTTGCAGATGTGCAAGTCCTGTGATACTTTCTGCAACAGGTCCGCAACATCCTCTTCCGGGATCAGCCATTGGAGGCACGAAATCGTCCGGCAGGGACAAGATGTCCAACCGCTTCGCTTCCACAAACTGCAGCAAAATCAGCTCTTCTTCAACTTTTTGCCAAAACCCAGATTCGTTGCACCTGCATAGCAGTATCACCTGCTGCAGCAAGAACAGTCCAGGACGCCTTTGTTATGCAGCAGCATGCGAGCATCACAAGCAGTCCCTCTTCTGCAGCCTGAGCTCTTTCATTCTTTTCGAAGCACTCTCGAAACATCCCCCAGGTGGCTGAGATATGGCCGAAAAACAGATCCAAAGAAAACACCCACGGTGGCAGGCTCCGATCGTCTCTGAGTGGCTCTTGCCCGAGGCGATCCGGGGACCGTGATGTGGAAGTCGAAGAAAGACAAATCGTGCAATATCATGCATGATGCCGGGGGATGAATCTAGACATATACATACATGTATACTGTGTGTGTAACATACATATATTTATAATGTTATAAAAAATATATATGCAATCTGCTGTATTCTGCGGCGATGACGATGAAAGCGATACAGTAGGAGGCTTGTTGTTGTTCTTTGATGTTCATTTATAACTATAAAGTCAACAGTGTGACATTTGATGGGGCCGTGAAGGTGGCGTTTTCATGATGCAAACAAACTCCGAATCGCCCGACAAGATTCAAGACAGGGCCAACCAACTGTTGGCAGTGGGCACTGGGAGAGGAAGCTTGACTCCGATTGAAGCTGAAGTTTGGTTAGTACATCCAGCAGTGATGAGCGGCAAGAAAGCCAACCTGCTTGGTGGCTCTCATTTGACAAATATGAGTCAGTCGGATCAATCATGACCTTGAAAGCGTGAAGAGAGAGAGAGAGAGAGAGAGGGGTAGCACGTTTGGCACGCTCCACAGCACGCCCGAGAGCGTGGGATGTTTTATGAAGCCACGAGGCTCGAAGTAGACCAGCCACATTTCTCCTTCCATGTTCGTCCAAGAAGTAGAAGGATCCTTCGGAGACGAACCTACAGTATAAGAACCCATGAGAACCCGCGGCTTTCGAAAGCCCCGGAGACTTGTTCCTGGCTCATGTTTTCCTTCTGAATTTTACATAGTCACTCAAACCAATTCCAAATCTTCCATTGAACCCCAATGCCCAATGCTTTTATCTAGAAATAGCCACAAAAGAACATGAGGATGCTGTTCATCGGATGTGTGATCCCTCCCTTTCGATCGGCCGAACGCTCCGGAGAGGCGGGCAAGTTGGAACTGGACTATTCCAGCTCCAGGAGACCTCCAGGAGGCCGCTGAGATGAGAATGGCACCGGGAACGGAACCAGTGGGGATGTGGGTGGTGAAGGGTCACCGCATCAGGAAAGCGGTTTCTTCATGTGTCTTTCAAGGTTTTGGAGACGTACTTCTTGAAGACCATGACTTTACCCAGAAGATGACTAAGGAGTATCGTTTGTTTTGTCCTAATCGTATCCTGAATATAGTGTGAGAGTGGTGACCGGGCCAAGCCTTGCCAATCTGGAAGATTGGATCGTGCCCCCTTTGTTTTTTTTCACCAGAAACAGAAGCTACAGAAAGTGGAGAGTTTCTGCTACGTTCTTCTTTTGGGTTGGAAGCCTCACGGGTTTCGCTGATTGAACATCCAACCATTGTGCATTCTTTCTCTTTTTCTAGTAGTGGAGGGCAATCTAATACCCCGTCGTTGGCTTCTACGTGGCCAACAATCGAGCACAGTTTTCTGCCAATAATTGCTTGACGTGTGTGAAGCCAATTGCTTGGTGACGATAAAAAGAAACACCAAGCCAAGTACAAGCAGGTGAGATGCACTGGCAAGTGCATGTATTGGTTTGCTATAAAGGATAATGATAGTTTATATGATCACTCCTACCATCCTCCCATTCGTTTCCCTGGTGAAGAGTCTGGGGTTGTCTGGGAGTAAGGGGAAACAGCATGCCAGGTGCACAGGTCTTGGATGCTGACACCTTTCAACGGATGCTCATCGCTTTGCAGGTGAGCCGACCAAGTGTGAAAATGATAGGGATTGAGAAGAGTTCTACCTCAAACGTGAAATCCGGCGCTCAGAGCCTCTATGAAGGTCATGTCTTCTGTAGAACCATAGCCTTACCAGAAAATTTGAGCATCTAAGGATCTACAAAAACACCTGAGGTGGTGTGGCATCTCCATGCCAGGTGTGTGGTCGTCACTCCAAATCTGCTGGAAGGATCAGAACTTCTACAAGAAGGGTATTGCTGGCCACAAGAACGAGGAGAACGCCACAGCAAAGCAGGCCAGTTTCCCATGGTCAATTTAGGGCTAGGTCTTGGCGGTCTTGGGGATGGATTGGGAATGTTTGGGTGTCAACGTTACAACGTTAGTTGCACGCACACATTCGGCAGTTAAGTAGGAGTAGCTTCTACTTCTTGTCCATTAAGGTGAGCCACTAGCTGTATGACGTGCGTTTATGGTTTCCCATGTACCGTAGCCCTATCATCTACTGTAGCAGTGGTGGTTCTCACCACACACTCAACGTTGCGGGCAAGCGTTACTCTGTGTGCGATAGATAGCGATGACGGATTCATGGATCGAATTGCACACAAAGGTTTCGTCGGAAACCAGCACTTTCCCATACTTTCCCATCGAGTCTTCTTTCGCAAGCTGTGTTTTTTCTCTCATCCTTATCGGTGCACGCCTGTGACACGTCGCAACACAGACAAAGTCTCACGACTCCTTTCCACAAATCCTTGGAGAACGGACGGATACTGTAGTTTTGACCTCCCAGTGCGCCGTAACGCCCTTCATGAGTTACAGATTTGGTAGATTGACACTTGCTGAAACTGAAGCACTTCCCAGTACACTGCAAGCCGTTGGGTGACTTTCTGGGTAGGAATCAATCGCCGGATGACACACTCCAATCTCTTGCAAATCTCTTTTGGCAGAGGCGAAGCTTCCCCGCGATGACATGCAGGCAGGTCCATCGTTTTTGCAGGTTTTGTGGGGGAACCAAGTTCCCCCCAAAGTGCTGCTGTTTATTGTAATTGATGACTAATTGTACACTGTACTTACTTGGGCGGGCACCACTTTCTTCGTCGGTGAGAATCTCCTGTATGATGTAGGAGAAGTACCTTCTTGTCTGCACCAATGTTTGTTGGGAAATAGCTTGACGAACGACGGCGGAAGGAGATCAGTCACCATGAGCAGGAGATCGGTGCTCCAGGTCTCTGGCATCGCAATCGCTGCCAGCCTTTTGGAGGCCTTGAGGATGGTTGCGCACTTGATCTATGTCACAGCGCTTCAGACTCGAGCCTTGCTGGAGTGCTTTCTGGACCAGGGGTCTTTCATTCGGATTCACGTCGCTTTTTGCCGTCGATTGCTGTCGCCCACATCAGCATGTGGGGCTTGGTTTTAACCATCGTATTTTTTGGGCACCCGCTACGTTGCTACATCCACAGCACTTGGAACAACTCCCAGGATCTCCCAGAAGTTGCCCTGTTCAAGCGGAGTCACGATTTTAGGAGATCGACAAACAGCACCCCGGGCTCAACCCAAGAGGATGGCAGATGTTGATAGATGTTGTACCCTCATTGGTCCTTTGGCCGAAGATGCCCAGAGTTCATCAAAACTGCGAAACCTGACTTCGGTATCTTCGGTGCTTTTCGCAAGCCGCAGACGAAGAAAGATGAGACGAAGACCACACACGACCGCAGGATGAGAGTGACCGAGAAGATTGCCTCGTGACACTCTTCAACCGCAGCTGGGCGGTCGAAACGAACCGCGGTCAAAACCGAGTTCCAAGCTGTTTGATGAGATGAAGATCCTCACCGTGGAGCTGGTGGTCTCGGTGTGCTGGGATATGGGTGCTGGTGCTCCTGCGGGAAAATCGCGGGTCTTTTTGTTTGTTTGTCCAATCTCATCCTCAAGAAGAATATGGGACATAATGCGACATATGTAAGTGGAATTTTGGATTTCTCTCTTCTCATTTGCGTCGTTTTCCACATCCTCCATCAAGGACAATTTCAATGAGTCAATGTCCATCTCCTTCCCGATCCATCCCTCCGGCTACCTGAGTTTTGAATTCCGAACCAACATAGCACGAGCCTGAAACAATCCATCAAAGGTTTTCCACACTTGAATATACTTGAATATACTACTTTCTTGGCTGGGGGAGTATATGTCAACTAGCACCCACGTCACCCACGTCGACACCCAGGCATCGCCGACCTACACAATGAGAAGGTCTTCTCAGTCCGCTTTGAAGAGAAGGATCAGGGTGAACAGGCGGACGAAAAGACTGGAAGAGCTGTGTTTTTGCCTGTGTGTTTCAGGCAGAGGGGTTTTGGATGTGAACCTGGATGACCACCAACCACCCCTGGATGACCCGTGATCGAACGCCCTTTTTGCACGAGCGTTCTCGCTCGTGTCGCGGAGTGGCGCTGCCCAGGTGAACCGGCTGCGGAAGAGATTGGGTTCCTTGGTCTTCTTCCCGTGGATTCAGCCGGAGCAGGTAGTTGAGCCGGGCTCCGGGTCGATGTTACCAGCGTTTTCAGGTGCCAGGTGCCCGACTAGTAATAAGAAGCTACCAGTAGTAAGGCACCTTGCTACTAGCTTCTTGTGACTAGTAGTAATGCCCTTGTTAGAAGTAGCGATGTGCTTGTTATATACAGTACTAGTAGCCCAAATAGGGGCTTTTTCGTTTTTTCGGTATCATTGCTGAGTGATGGCAAGGATAGCCAGAAGCTGCAGAGTTAGCTTCGATCATGAAGCAGAAGACACCTCAGAGATCCTCAGAAAACTTGCGTACAGTAGTGGATAGATTGATACTGGTAGGACCATGGAGGATGTTGTTCCAATCTAAGCTAAGATCCAACAAACATGCTACATCAACTGCCCCTCGGTTCTAATTGGTGCGCTTGTTTGACCACTTTGTTTGACCAACTTCGGTATGTACATGTTTTATTTCCCTCAACTAGGCCATAGTAGGCCGGCCTACATAAATAGGGTTCCAAGAATGACATGTCATTCCCGATTCCTTTAAGAAGTCTATCCCTGGTGATGCTGGCGCCAGGCACGCTTTGCGCTGTGGCTTGAGAATGTGGATGACAGGGCTGCCCTGTGTGCCATCATTCACTTGGCCAAGAAGGAGTGATGGGTCAAAGACGGTGTTGGTAGAACTAGCCACTCAACTTGTCTATTACAAGACTATGATTAGTTTCTAGCTTATACAAACTTATGACCAACCATTTATTCAATACACATCCAGCTGGGACAGTAGGGAAGGCAACAGGAATGGCTAACGGCTAGATCTTGCATGCCGGGACGATCCAAGTGCTTCAAGGTGTTCCGCAAGTTCAGTGAATCTGAAAATAACACTGGTTTGACATGTTTTAAGCAATCGCAATGAAAGTAATATACCACACAGTTTGGCCCATTCCTCAGATTGATCATGATATATCATGATGATATATGATATACCACCTCTTTTCCTCCTCCTCTTTTCCGAGGAGAGGATGAGCAATATCCAGAAGCCTCGGTGGATCAAAGCGGACGGGACTGAGGATCCGCCGCGGAGCCCAGTTCTTGTTCACCCGAAAAATGAGAGCTTGAGCATGCTTGAGCTGGAGTTGATTCTTTTTGGAAGGGCATCAAAGGCTTCAGGGAGGTTACATGTGTGTGTAACTTGGATGGACAGTTTGGTCAGAATCACTCACACACATATATTTATCGACATATTTATATATGAAAGCAACACATGAGAAGAAAAGCAGGATGTCAACCTACTTACGATCTGATCGGGTGCAGTTTGCCCAACCCATTTCTGGAAGCCACTTCTGCAGCTCTCAAGGCTGACCTTTGGTTTGCCTCGCAGTGGAAAGCTGAGGGACCGGGGACGAAGTGATTCGGGACCGGGGATCAAGCACAATCGGAGGCATACATATATATATATATATGTATGATAGAGGGTCCTTTAGGTATTATTTCGTTACTCTATCACAAGTCGGACAACTATTTCGTTACTCTATCAGCAATGGAGGCAGGCAATCCGCTGGGCAACCTGTATCCAAACCACACTCGGCACTGGTGGCCTTTAGTCGAAGACATTGTGAGGGCAGAGGATGTCAAAGGGTTGAGGCGAAGAAGTTTCGACACCCTTGAGCAAGACCGTGAGTTTGCTGTCCATCGATGGGACCTTGAAATTGCGCATGACTCTGCAGGGACAAGCCGCCTCCCGCGCATCATCACAGATCCGCAACGCCGCTAGCTTTGGAGACGACGATAGAGCTTTGAGACGGATCTTGACAATCCGCGCTGTGCTAGCAATGCAAGCCGTTGGAAGTGAAGATGCAGCCAAAGTGCGAGAAGTTCTTGAATCTTGCTTGTCGTCAAGAGCCTTGATGCAGATCAAGTATGTATCAACAGACACACCTTGGTCGAAGTTATATTCGGAATTGAAGAAGGTGTGCCCAAATCTTGAATGCCTGTCGCTTGATCCAGTCCACTTGGCTATTGTTTGCGAATATGCTCAGTGGGACAAAAGGTCGCCAGGATCAAAAGTTCTCCGGCAGTTGTTGAACCGCATCAACCAAACAGACGAGAGCTTAGGTTCAACACCGTGGGGTCCATTCTTCCGAGGCACTTCACCACCTAGCCTTTCCGGCGAAGAAGAGCGGATGCGTGCCAGCATCTTGAGCCAGTCCATTGGCGTTGCAGGCTCCAGAGCAATCCTGGATAACATTGATCCATCGGCCCCCATGCGCTGCGGCATCACTTTCATCGAAATTCTTGCAGCCATCAGCAAGTTGTATTCTCATGAAGTTGGGCGGAAAGTGATTCGGCCTGCGCGCCAGACCGCCTGGAATGGTTGTTCAATGGAGCGCGGATGAGGCACTGTCTGGACGCGGTATCACGTGCAATCTTGCCGAGCGGTACTTCTTCCAATGAAGCCCTCCATTCCCAAGTGAATTTCCTGGACCAAAACCATTCGTTCCTTGCGCCAAAGTACCTTGAAGCTCATGCACTTTGGAAAGCTGTTGACTCATCATGTGGCCTCGTGCTATCTTTGCGACAGGCAGACTACGGAATCCGTCCTTTTGGCCAGAAGCCTTGCTAAGGATATTTGGACTCCGGCGTCGTGGTTGGGGTCTTGCTCAACAAACAAGACCACTCTTCCTTTGCACGTGGGCCCGCGTAAAGGAAGCAAAGGAGGTGAAGGCCTGGGCCGCAAAAAGGCCTGCAGCCCACAAGGTCCACAAATCGAAGCTGAAGAGAACTGCCACTACGATCAAATGACAGCATTTGCTGATGACTGCGGGCATCAGGCCAAAGGACGCCAAAGGCTAGAGGTCAGCGCTGCGCGGAAAAAGGACTGACTCCTGCCGAACTGCGGGCGATGTTTCGTGTTGGAAGGATGCACGAGGAAAGTAACTATTGCGGATGGAAGAAATCGTTCACCATCAACAGTGTAGACCCCCCAAAAAAGACACAAGTCCTAACCCCGCGCCCCCATATCAATGTTGCGCGGATGGACGCGTGAGGTAGTGGAGGATTTGCTAGGTGTGTTTAGGCCTGGCAGGCGCTGGGTGCACACTCCATCACTGAATCTCACTGGCATGCATTTCCGCTCACTCAGGCTTCAGTCACCATCTTAATTGTAGCCATTTTGGCTCAAGGCTTCAGTCACCATCTTAATTGTCTGTCTCTAGGTCCTTTCCTGATCTCATCGCAGTGGCCATGATCTTCACTCCGGCAGAAGAACGAGTTTTGGATGTGCTCTCTGCCAAAGGCTTTGATGCCCGTGACCTTGCTGGTTTGACCCTGGAGGAGTTACAAGACGAACTGCCTACTGAGGTCCCTGAACCGATTCTGGAATCACTACGCAAAAAAGTTTGGCACCTCCATTGCAAGCCTCGCATGCACACCTGGAAGCAGCTTCTTCCATCAGGTCCATGTCCCCACATATCTTCTTCGGCTTCTGCTCCCGCACGAGGCCTTCTCAAGCCAACGGGACCGCATCAGCCAACCGTATCCAGCACGCGGCAGTATAAGCACCAGAATGTTGCAGTGGCTCTGGTCGAGGCTGTTCTCCACCCAGGCCTGAGCTTTGCCATGGAAGACCTTCAACGTTCCGGGACAGCCCGCGAGGTGTGGATTGCCACCACTGCTGAATCCTTGCTCGCGCGCTTTCAGCCTGGAACGCTCGCTGCTGTCCTTCGGACTTGGAACCGGCTTGTGCAGTGGCAGCTTGAGACCGAGGCCGCCCTGGGACCAGTCAGTGATGTCCTTCTCCACCAGTTCCTTCAGGCGCAGGGACGCAGAGGTCGCACAGTACCAGCTTCAGTGTACAACCACCTACGATGGCTCACTGACAACTTGAAAGTCTCCTTCCCGCTGGACTCGCCAATGTTGAAAGACTTTACTGCCGCTTCCGGTGCCACCACTACCTGGCCTACGCAAGTGAAAACTTTGTCTGCTCAAGTTTGGAGGCATTTGCTGCAGTTGGCCACATCCTCTTCTACGTCGTCCCTTGCCCTGGCCGCTGGCTTGGTCATTCGCTTCGCAGTTTCTGGCCTGAGGTTCAAACACTGCGCTCGTGCGAGTTTTGAGCCCGAGCTCTCTTCGATACGCACGGGTGTCTGGAAGGTCTCTCACGGAAAGGATGGTATGCCTTTTGCTGTCGCTCTGCCGATGTACGTTGAACCGGGACATCCTCTACTGAGCCATGTGCAGGCACGAGTGCGTGCTATCTTAGGCGTCGGAACACCATTCTTACCAGACATGTGGTTTGATGCTCAGGGGAGTGTGGTGCTCCGGTCTGCGCCTGCGGATTATCCCCGCTTCCAGGCCTTCGCCCGCTCCCTGTTGCATTTGCCACCCCTGTCGCTGACTGAGCACGCGGCTTCAACTTTTTCCACACGTAGTTTTCGTCGATTCCTTCCAACCGTTGCGGATGCCCTCCAGCTTTGCGACTCTGATCGCCTCTGCTTGGGCAATTGGTCCGATGGCCGCAAGCTGCCTCTTCCTGTTCGGTACAGCTCGGAGCGACTGGAGTCTGCTGCGCAGGTTCGGCGGCTGTGCTTCTGGCCTCCGTGCGGTGGCCCCCCATGTCGCTCGCTTGCGGTCGAACATCGCCACCTCCTCTTGGGGTCCTGGCGTGCGTGCCATCCCGGAGCCGGATCTTGTTGAAAGCAGCCCGGTGTCCACGGAGCGAGCATCTTCCTCTGGAGGCTCTGATTCCCCTTCCAGTGATGCCTCTACGGAGTATCTGCTGGCCCCGGCCGGTGATGCTCCTACCGATCCGGAGTCCGTCTGCTTTGTGTGCCCGGCCAAAGGCCTCTGGCATGCTGCTGCAGAACCTCAAAGTCTCACACCGCTGTGCTCCAGTCGTGTTTTCCGTCAACAGGGTATTGTGTGGGCCACTGGGCTCACGGCCGCGCTGGACCTTCATGGAAAGTTCTGTGCGCCGTGTCTCCTCAAAGTGGCCCCCGAAACTCGGCTGGCCATCCTGTCCCGGGCAACGCCCCGCTCGTGATCCGGCTAGCCGCTTGCGCAGAAACAGGCACACACCGGGTCGCTGCGCTCACGTTTTCAAGTGCTTTGAAGTTTTGCACATGTTTTTTTTAATTTGTTTTCCGGGTTTCGGGCGGTGACGCATATTGTGCCTCCTGTCACCCGCAGTTTCCGTTCAAATCGTGGCTTTCCGTCCCTGACATGGCTTCTGGCGTGGAGCGCTTCGAGCTCCTGCTCGTCAATGAACACAAGGTCGCCGCAGAAGTCTTTCACTCTCTCAAGCACATGGGGTGTGAGAGCGTAGCAGACTTTGTGGGTCTGTACACCGAGGCTGACTATGAAGACGGGCTGAAAGAAGTTCTCCAGAAAACTGAGACCTTCAAGGACAATCGAATCCAGCTTGCCCGCTTGCGCGTGGCATGGGCCCGAGCCAAGCAAGACTTGAGCGCCACCTCCTCTGGCCCACAAGAAGAGAACCTCGAGGCCCCTCTTCCGCCAGAAGTTCGGCAACGCCAAGAAGATGCTTTCTTCGCCAAGTACAATGTCAGGTTTCCTCCTGACCTTCTCCCTGCAGCCACTTTGTTTGCGCGGCACTTTCGCGAACTTCGCAGACAACACAAAGAGCTCGATGACTTGGCTCGTGTGAAAAGTGCAGCTGAATCCTCGACAGCACCAGCTACCGAGGTAAAGCAACTCGGGGACTTTCGTGTGGTCCTCAAGGCTGAGCCTCCGGCCGTCAGCTTCAAAGACCTCATCAGCTTGCTTCGTGCTCATGAGATTCTCCTCAACAGCTGGGCCATGGCTGGCACAGCAGAGCGAGACTCAAAGTTACTCCCGGGAACCAAAGTCTTGGAGTTCTCCATGTCCGACAACCTGGCCTACCGCACCTTTGCTGCAGAGCGCCTTCGGCGCTACCCCGGAACTGTGACGCAGGCCATCCAATGGTTCCTTGACCGAGATCGCCAAACACGCTTGGCCGCCATCACCTTGTACCAAGACGAATGGCCCTTGGGTGAAGCTCTCAAAACAGCCTATGAATCCAAGACAGCAGTCCTATGGCAGGTCGGGGGTAGTGGCGTTGGTGCTGTGGATGACGCCTTGTCCTCCAAGCCTCCTGAGCCCCCAGCGCCGAAACGCCTCCGCGTTGACCGGGCTGGGTCCTCTCAGGTCGACACATCCACAGGGAAGACCATTTCCGCCAAGGACCTGTGCGAGAAGTGGAACAAGGGACAGTGTACTCGTCGCCAAGCCGAATGCAGTGAGAAGAAGCTCCATCGGTGCTCCTTTCCAGTTGAGGGAGGTTTTTGCGGAGCCTGGCAACACCACGCCCTCAACCACAACAAGAAGTCTCGGGGCTAGGGACAACTCCTCACTGCTGGCCTGACCAGCAGTGAGGTCGTCCCTGCAGCTTCTCCTTCTCCTGGCGCTGACAAGCCCTCGGAATCTTGGTTTCGTGATGTATTATCCCTTTTGCCTATGTCGGACATTCCTCATGAGGTCATAGCTACAGCATGGAAATCCTTTGTGACTGTTCCCTTAGAACCTTTCCAACGTTTCCACGTTTGGGCGGCCCAACATGGTCTTGACAACCCCTTTGGCCTTGACTGGGAAGCCCTGCGACACTTCGACCCTGCACGTTCTATGAAACAATCCCGTGCTTCTATGGTCGACCCCTTCATTGACGTGTCTTTGCCTCCCAGGCAGCATTTGCAAGCAGCCCTCGCTTTGTCTAGCCCTTTTGCGCAAGAAATTTTGTTGGAAAAGGACTTGCAGTTCGCGGTGCATGAGGCTGTTTGCGCAGGGTTGGATATCACGCGGGTCCGCAATGAGAGTTACGCGGCTTTCCGCTCCCTGGGGCGAGCTTTGCTTCCCATAGATAATGTGTTGTTAGCAGCTCGACATGTCCACCACGTTCCCGGTTTCCGTCCCGCCCTGACGGCCGCACTGGTCAGTATTTTGGACTGGCCTGACCGTGGTTTGCCAGAGTGTTTGTGTCGGGGTTTTCCGATTGTTGGAAGCATCCCTCCGTCTGGGATATTCAGGCCCACGTCTCCTGAGCCCTTACCTGAGGTAGCTCTTCTGGGACATGATGCCATATCTTATGTTGATGCGCTCGAATCTGACCTTCGTGTTCACCCCTCCGCTGCCATCATTCTCGAAGAAAGTACCAAAGAACAAGATTTAGGTCTTTTGGGGTCGTTCCACAGTCGAGCCTTTTTTGATAATCTCTATGGTATCGGTCAATGGCGCCCCTTGAAACGCCACACAGTTCACCAGCATGACAAAGAACGCCCAGTGGACGATGGTAGAACCGGGAGGCACAATGAGTGCACCCAGCTTCACGAGGCAATTGTCAACCAAAGACCTGACTTCCCTCTAGCTGTTGTTAAGTTTTGGTACCAGGATGCATTACAGTTTCTTCGGTCTCACCACCCGGCAGCTTCCCCCAGCGACTTACCTCAACATATGCCTTGGCTTGAGGTTGTGGCTGGCACGGAAGACCTTTGGAAGGGCTACCGCCAAAACCATCCCTTGAAAGATCATATGTGTGTAAACATCATCACTTTTGTTCATCCACATTCCAAAAAACGTGTCTATGCTCAGTTATACGGTCTGCCATTCGGCCTTGCGTCGGCCGTCAATCAATTTAATCGTGCCCCGCAACTCTTCACTGCTGTTTGTCGTCGTGTTTTTTCGATGGTTGCCGGACATTATTTTGATGATTCTATACAGTTTGAGTATGCCCACCTCGCTGGTGCTCACAAGACTCTGTTCATCCGCATTTTGGAGACTTTTGGCGTTCTCATAGGACACCATAAGCGCCAACATATGACCTCCATGCCCCGTTTTTTGGGAATGGTCACTGACCTCTCCCGTCTCAATGACGAGCATGTTGTCGCCCTCACATCTTGTCCTGAAACGAAACAGCGAGCGCTGCGGATGTTGTCCGCATTCTTGTCCAGTGGTCGTGTCACACCTGCTGAAGCCGCTAAGGCCCGTGGCCTCCTCAATTGGTTAGAAATGTCGCTCTTGGGCAAACCTCTTACGGCTGCCTTCTCCGGCCTCATCGCCCGGCAGTACTTCGACCACACCAATGCGTTAACTCCCAGCTTGGCACTCTGCCTTCAGTACTTGCAGCTGGCCCTCTCGATCGTACCATCTCGCCGTGTGCCCGTATACCCCCGACTCACGGAACCCGTCATCGTCTACACTGACGCATCCACTGCTGCGCCAACTCCGCTCGGCTTCCGCCTAGGCATTTGGATCTTGTGTGATGAGCGTATTTGGGTTGACAGCATTGATGTTCCCAAAGAGGTTGTTGTGACCTGGGCACCTCGCCGGACTTACATCAACCTACTTGAACTACTCGCCGTTCCTTTGCTCGCAGTATCTGCTCCAGAGCTTCTCAGAAATCGTGACGTCCTGTGGTTCCTTGACAACCAAGCAGCCTGGCGAGCTATCATTCGATCTGCCTCCTCAGCTGCGGACGTTGGTCACTTGTCCCTGCTGGCAGGCCTTCAATTTGCTCGCCTGCGATGTAACCCTTGGTTTGAGTGGGTCCCCTCCCAACAAAACCTCAGCGACCCCTTGAGTCGCTTAGGGTGGGCAGACCCTGCTGTCGCTCATGCCGTCCAAACGGGTGCCTGGACGCCTCTGCGGCTTGCGCCAATTTGGCACCAGCTAGCGCCCGACTTGCACACCATTTCGTCTTTCCTTACAGCGTTGGAGTGAATCTGAGCCGGCGTTGGGGTAGTCAAATTTGCTCCTTCCGCGTAAACACCAACGCTGTAATT